>JBAMNC010001005.1:332500-536583 GCA_037902135.1 Cetoscarus ocellatus
CTCACTAACACAAGTTCCTTCTAGTTCCTTGTTCAATCAATTCTTTTCCAAATTTGACAAAGTTGCAGAAATCCTTCAAGCCTCTGCAAACTGTAAAGTTTACATAAATATGTGAAGACTGGAATAGGATAAAAAAAGGTCAAATTCTACTAAAGACTTCAATTTTCTTTCAATTGAAAGAAATCAATTATCTGCTATAGAAAACCTTCACAGTTTGGTTTATGACAGCTTAACTTTAAACAGTGTCTCTATGGGTCAAATTAATTTGTTTTATTTTCTTTAAAACCTCATCTAGAGGCTACATGGATTTATTATGAGGTATTCTACATGAATACTGTGTCTAGTGTATGTCTTTTATACACCCTGTGGTCTCACCAGCCTGCGGATGTCTTTCTCACAGTCCCGTTTGATGCGATGCACTTCATCCTGGTGCTGTTGGTACGCTGTGCGTAGATCTGCTGCTTTGGCTTTATCTGCCTGCAGAGCATTTGCCAACGCCTCTTCAGCCTGCTTCCTGGCTGTCTTCTGCTCTTGAATCTAAAAAAAACACACCACATACACAAATATGATGATATTAAATACAAAAACAAAAAAAAGTGACACTCAGACATAAAGATATGCGCTATCCTATTAAACTGTTGTGATGACAGATACCCTGTTTGTTTGGAAAGGCTTTAGTGAAACAATAGCTTGGCAACAGGCTTTTCCATCCTGCTTCCTGTTTTTCAAGAGTACATTTTCAAAGGTTCGCACAGTCCCATATCAACACTAAACATACACACATGTGGACCCTCAAAATAATTTCAGAATAGTCATTACACACATTCAAAAAAGAAAAAAAGGGAAAGGCTGAGCATGATCTGTATAAAAGGTAGAGCCAACCAAAGGTCGTCCAAAGGCAGCTTTACATTAACACTTATTTTTTACATTTCTATATGACAGCTATATTTATTTTGCACTTCTACCACCTACATAAATGCAACCCACCTCCTGTTGTAGCTTTATCCTCTCCCCATCAAAAGCTCTCCTGGCCTCCTCCCGAGCTTCACCAAGAAGAGCGTTTTTGAGTTTGTCAGCAGCTCCATCTCTCAGTGCATTTACAAGCCCCTGGAGTCTCTGCACCTCCGCATCCCGGATCTTGATGGACCGGGCCAGCTCAACTTCATGCTGCCGTGCCAGAGCCTCCCGGACAGCTGCAATTTCACGGATCTTCTCTTCATGGAGTTTGGCCCGCAGGTCGGTGACTGTCACAGCATGTTTGTGCTGATCAAGCTCCCGAGCCTGCCGCTGCTCCTGCAGACGCTCACGGAGCTTACATACCTGAAAGACATCATTTATTACTGATGGATAAGAATCCTATCATCATTCATCACTATTAGAGATGGGGGATTGTTCATTTTTGTTGATATTGTTATTCATAGTGATACTCCTTAACAATTTAAGTCCTTTTAGATACCACTTTGTACACTTGTCTACAAAGGGGTTAGGAAATGTAACCATAATTCTGCTTCTTAGGTCAGGAAATAAACACAAATCCTGTCTTATTTAACATAGATTTCTGCACTTGGTTTATAACTTTGACTAGTGAGACTCGTGTTTTTAAGCCAACTGTCAAAAAGTACAATATTTTGGTTTGATTGGATGTACAGTGCTGATGTGTTTGAAGCTTGCAAGTAGTCGTGTGCGCTTGCGCCTCAGTGGTTTGACAAAATTATACAAATGATGCCATGTTACAGATCACATGGGATGCAGTAACATTGATAAGCTCAAATGTTATTGTTTTTTGGGGTTTTGACAAATGCAGACCAAGTCCTTTAAAAATCATATTTCAATTTCCATCCCTAGTTTTCATGCCAGCAACCAAAAAAATATCAGTTCCTCTCTAGACTGAGTATTGCTAGTGGACAAAAGATCAGTTAACATTCATACCCAAGGGTGAAGCAACAGATAACTGAATTTTTATGGTTAAAGTTTAAATATCATCTTATCACATAAAATTCCATGCATCAGCCACTGAGATAATCTTTTTAAAGCTATTTCCAATGCCTCAAATGGTAAATATAAATTAAATCTACTATGTACATTGTAACCTATTTAGTCAAATTGAAAAATTAACATCTTTTCACTGTGGTTTGCCACATTCTATCCTATAGGAGTATTTCTAATGAGATTTCCATTAAATGGTCAAAACAAGTTCTCTCTTCAATATATACATCAACATTTTGAAGCTTTTTCACATCTTACAAACAATGAAACTAATAAGTTGCAATCAGGGACTACAAAGTTTGCCAGGGACATTTCATGGCATATTTTTTATTATCATTTACCTGTTTATATCAACATGTACATAACCATCTGTAAAATAACAAACATATACATAAGGGCTGTAAATATACCACTTACTATATACTATATACTTTCTTATTTTTATTTCTATTTTTACTTTACTGTATTTGACTTGTAATTACCTTATTTTTCATTTATGCTTCTTTAGTTATTTCTCTTGTATCCTGCAGCTGCTGTATATTTTTGAATTTCCCCCTGTGGGACTAATAAAGGAATATCTTATCTTATCTTATCTCTGAAAAGCAATGGAGTACACACAACTGACATAGCTGTAACCATAAACATGCTCAAGACACACTAAGAAAAAATCTTTTCACAGCAAGGGTGAGACAGAAAGAGAATAGAGAAAAAAACGTTGTTGTAGTTCCACAATAGCCTGACATTAAAGTTTTTACCAAGAACAGCCTGTGAGCATCATTAGCTTTTTATTAGCCTATTTTCAGAAACAATCCAAAAACTTATCTGAACAAGGCTAAGACTATTTGTTGATCGACCAGCACAAAGCTAACTTCTGTGTTACACTGAATTAATATTCTTTAGCACTAAATAACTCCTACATGTTTTAAGCATCTTGGTTGTTGCACATGAGTATTCTTATCTGAAAAGCTGCTGACTCTGCTCCCAGAAGCTTTTTTATTAAAGATGAGATCTGCATCTGCAATTCACTTCTAGTAAACTCCTCCTTGAACACTGATTTTGCCACTGCAGTCAGCTTTTCTACAGCAGAAACACTTTTAATAGTCATGGGGAACACATTTTTATTTACTATTTCTGATCACACTTCTTGCATTTGGAGTGGAATAAACTAAATGCAAAGCCCTGTTATATCACTTCTTTGTATCTGCATGACACCCTCTTGAAGGGATAGTTCTGTATTTTGTATGGAAGGCTGAATGAGGTTCACGTCAATAATAATTTCAATTGGCTACAGAAATTCTTGTCAGCTCTGCCCTGTAAAAGAGGAACCAGCAGGAAAGCTAGGCTGTACACATTGCCCCTGTAGAGATTGAGAGCTGAGTAATGTAGCAAATTTTAACTTAAAAATAAAAATGTGTTCAGGGGAATGTACTTTGAACTGGACAAACTTATAATAATTCCCTTTACTGCAAGCATCCCCTTTGTCTCGGACACACTGCAAAACTTAAAAGCAATGCCAAGACAAAAGGGCTTGCTAGTGGGATATACATTTTTTGTACTTTCACTGAAAAGTCAATACATTACTTGAGCACTTGGCTCCTACAGCAGCAGTCTGCAGGCCTGTTTCCATGTCAGTTCTCTCTTAACAGGAGCTGAGCTGACCAGAATCACTGCTGTGAATGTATTAACTATAGAAATGTACCTAAGGCTGGGCAATTAATCGAAAAATAATCCAACATTTAGACCCTCTAATCGAAGTAATTTTACTGATGTCGATTATTTTGATTATTTCCCTGTGTAAGTCACGTGACCGCACCCCCTCCATACAGTCTGCGTTCACTTTAAGTGCTGCGAAGGACGCGCTGCCAACATGGCGACAAGTGCCAATCTATCAGAGGACCTTGTAGCCAAGAAAAATGCTGTCTCCGTTGTTTGGGCACATTTTGGATTTGTACAGAGGACATTGAGAAGAAAGAAGTTAAGTGTAAATATTGCAGGAAGACCGTTTCCATGACCGTCAGTAACACCACCAATTTGTTCCAGCATAGCATAAAATAATCATTCATTAAACGTAATCGAGGTAAGAACTTTGATTAATCGTGATCCTGGGATGAGGTAATATCGCCCAGCCCTAAATGTACATCATAAAACCTTGAATCAAATAAACAGAACTATCCATTTTTGTGTTCCTATTAAGAAAAAGATGGACTCCAGTGCAAAAAAACTTTCGTCTAAATACATTTGGAGCCATGACTGTCATATTGCCTGAATAAGGGAAGAATTCATTGTTTTCATAGAACATACTTACTTTTATTGTGAGATATCTCACTATGTTCAAGGTTGTGTCTCCACACCTTCATGTGTTAATGTCTCCAGAGTACTTGTGGGTTTCTTTATCTTTATCCCTTCCCCCTTACCTTGCTTCGCTCCTGCTGGAGCTCGATCTGTGCATCCATGAGTTTGCTCCTTAGCTCCTCATTGGTGGCCTGAGCTGGGTCAACCATCACCTCTGATTTCTCCGGCTTCCTTCCCTTTTTAAAGGGCGGGGCCGCAGGGGGTGTGGCTGATGACATAGCACTCCCGCCACCCAAACAGGACGGACATAGAGTGCCAGGTAAGGAATAATGCTATTGAGAATCAGTCACTGCTCCTCCTGCCGCCTAGGCCCTGCATCATCATCATCAACATCATCATCATCATGGAGTCATTCCCCCGACTACATCATTGCCAGAGGTTGTCTGAAGTTTCTGTTTTGGAGAGACAGATATACAAACAAAACAAAGAGAGAAAAATGGAAAAAGAGTGAGTCAGTGTTAAAAAACTGGGTTACGCAGCACTACTCTGTACAAAACACTGGGCCAAAGCCACATGACGCACTACAGCCTTGGGAAAATTGACTATTTTTGGGATAACATTTACACTCTGCTCTGTCACCCTTCTGTCTCTACAACATACACAAGGGCAATTTATCATCATCCTGTTCAAGTCCCTGGGCTGTACTTAGAAGCTCCACAGAGCACAAAAACAGTCTGACCACCATAGATATTGAACTTGGCCTCACAGTTTTAAAAACAACACTTCCCTCCTTCAGCAGACTCAGAAAATAGGAGTTACTTGACTGTGTATTACTGAACAAAAGCAGGTCTGGCCTTTTTGTCTTGTCTATTTTGTACTTGAAGGATAAACTAAAAATAAGATATCAGCTTTTTCTTGTCACTTTACACAAATGTCAAAGAAGTGAACAAACAGAGTTTAAGATAGGTCTCTACGGACATCACCATTTTGTTGTCTGTCATTCATTAATTTGCATTTATACAACTTATTCAACTGAGTTTTTTGTTGCTCTCTGAATCAGGGCGTTATCGCAAAGGAAGACTGGTTAGTGTGGTCTGTAGAGCCTAAAGAGAGTTTTCTCTGACATTGAGTTGTCTCTTTTTAACCCACCTAGTGACTCTCAATTCATAACTAGGAATGGATCAGTTGATTAGATATTATTGAACTAATGCCATTATTGATTCTACTGACTGATCAAATTGATATTCATTTATTCAATTCCTGTATATCTGTGTGTAAAAAAGGCCTAAACAGGTTTTCTTAATCAACAATGTCAAACAAATGGCACACAAGATCACACTTTAACAATTGTTTCAGCATGTTGCTAATGTTTTTATCCTTTCTTGAAATCACAGTCTCAGACATCTCAGGATAAGCTGTTGGCATTACAGTGTGTAAAATTAAGCTGAACTTTAAATCATTTCTGTCTCCAGTCCACAATGATTACTTTCTCAGATCCTTTGTTGTCATTTACGTTGACTGCCTGAAGATATGACATAATTGTTTTGCAAAGTGGAGGGAACTGAGGAGAGAATTGTTAAAAGTAAAGGAAAATTACAACAATTATACAGTTGTAACCAGTTCTTTACAAACACAACTTTTCAATTTCCATCCCCATTCATATCTAGCTTGTGTCAAGAATTTTGGCCTAAAATCAGCTCTAAAGTTTTGCCATCTTCAGTAACATTAACTGAGAATTCCCTTCATGGGTATTTTAGACCTCAACTTTAAAGAGTCCGTATGCTGGTTTTTTTTAGTTTTATTTGCCCTTTTGCGTGTTTAACATGTTCCTTGCATTATAGAGCACTTCTGTGAACAAGACAAAAAGTCTGTGGCATCAGGAGTTCCCCTCTCCCCCTCTATGTGGTGCTCCCAGCTGCCTAAAATGCCTTGTTCCCCCAGGCCACCGGAAAAGACCTACCAGTACTACAAATGTTTTGTTGTCAGTTTAAGTCCATTTGTACCGGTAGCAAGCCCTGTGCAGAGCATAAACGTAAATGCAGAGTTGTTAACAAGACGGCACAAAGCAGCACTGAACTGACCAATACCCACAAAGTAGACCTGTAAGCGAATTAGGGCTGCCCAGATAAGTCGACTAGTCATGACAGCTAATTTACTAATCAACGTCGTTTGTTTTCTTTAAGCGTTGTTTTCCCTCAAAACTGCCACTGTACCTTCCGCTGTCTTGTCTGCCTTTCTGTCTGTGACACACATGCACAGTAGTGGTAATCAGGGTCAGCCTTGATGTCCCATGAAGAGTTATGCCCAAACAGTATCATGGCTAGCCAGCAACGGAGCTCGACAGTTTGGGAGCATTTTACCAAAACAAAAGAGGCCTTGTACATGCATGGCGAGTGCAGGGGAAATCTATATCGTTTATATCGTTGCTTTTTCGAAATTAATATCTTGAATGTTCATATCTCGATATAGATACGATAACGATAAATCTTTCAGTCCTAGTACACACCATGGTACCAAACAGCACAGTGACTACTTTTCATCCTTTAAATAGGCAGACTGACTGATTACAAGTTTGAAGACACCTGCGATACTAATTACAGGACACACTTAAGTTTAGCATGTCCTTATGGTCAAAATTACTTTCAAACTTTTCCTGGGGTACCATCATTTTTTGTCCAGGCCAGTTTCATTATTTTTTTTTTTTAAATGATTCTGTTGAACCACAATTCAAAAGAAATGTCTGATTTTCATTAGTTGATTTTCAGTAAATTTTTATTTATTATTACCTTTGTCAGTTTTAAGTAATTTCAGTGATCATGTGTGTTTTTCTTTCTTTAACAGAAGGGTACCAACAATTTTGTCCACGTCTGTACATACAGCTTAAAAAGTTCCTAAATTAGTTCTTATTTAATTTATGTAGACCACATACAAATCCTTCTGTTACCTGTAATGTTTGTTTCTGGACACACAGTGAGATACTGGCCAGCTCACTAAGCAGAGTGGGCAGTGAAGGTTTAGCGTCTTTCACACTGACATTTAGTGAATGGTACTAAAATCAAGCACCAAAGTCTATGTTTTTGGTTGGTAGGTATCTGATGTGTTGGTAATGATACCACATTGGTATAGAAATCCAGTATCCACCCCTAGCAGCAAAAGTAACACACAGACCTTGAAAGTGAAAAAGCAATATTGACATATAATGTTTCTCAAGTGCTACTGAACAAACACCTGAACAACAAAACACAAACAATTATATTACACAATTTTTAAAGTGTTTTTGATTGACTGCTAATTTATTTCATGATTTTGATTTGATGTAGCTTGGGATAAAAGTTATTTAAGTATATTCACGGCATACAGGTAATCCAGAAAAATTACAGTCCTCGTTCAAATTACACCTCTGATATCACGTTGTACTGTGAGAAGTTTAAATATAAAGCATATAAAATAATTAGTATAGACAGGACATCCATGGCTTAATCTGGAAATTCCCTCCAACATCAGTTGAAACGTCAAAGGTTCATGCCTGGCTCTGTCTGTCACATGTTAATGTGTCATTTGACAAGACACTTAACCCCAAGTTGCTCCTACAGCTGCATCAGTGGTGTGTAAACTGGCATGAAAATGTGTGTGTTTTCTCAGCTGATACTGAAGGAGAACTTACATAGAAACTTTAACCATCAGTGAGTCAAAGTGAAAGTGAATGGATGTGAATGGCTGTAACCTGCAGCCTGGAAACAATGTATACAAGCTTACTGTCCATTTTACATTTTACAGTTTACTTGATGGTAGCATAAACTAAAAACTATTATACAAATTAAAACTTTTTTTAACCATTGTCTCACTTTTTTAGCATAGAAGTAGCATCTTCTTTTATCGTTGCAAAAATATATATGTAGACATTTTCATCTGAGAGAATCAGAGTGCAAATGACATGCTGTGCCTATATTATTTTGTGGGTACACACGCAATTTGAAGTATACCAGGTATGGCTATTGACTATTGACTATTGGCTATTCTGCTGTTCTTTTCTTAACTTCTGACACAGACTGAAAAGGTGTTCCCTTGAGCACAGATCTGAGCTTAGAAAAAGGTAAAGGTAACCCGATCAGGTGAACAGGGAGCACCTTGATTTGTTTTTGGTCCAGAAACTGCTTCTCTGAGAGAGCAGTGATTTGGCACATGGTCTTGATGAAGAATGAAACAACTTTAAGACTATTCCCACATTTTTTCTATAAAGCTGTTAGTTACAGTGTTAACTCACCGCCAACCCTTCTGAAACCCAGTCCTCCAAACTTCTACCCTTAATGTCAACAATAGACATGGCCTTAAATTTGGACTTATTTTGTCGTGCTTCCTTCATTTTTGGTGACGATAGTGTTTTGAAATGCACTGACTGCCATCTTACAAATTGGAAGATCCAAGTTTCATCACATGTAACCACTCCTCCTAAAAGTTTGAGTTTCCTTCAGTTTGTTCCAAAAGGTCTCCACATATTTGCTTTTTCCTTTTGATCAGGAGTCATGAGTTTAAGGACAGCTCTGGCACACATTTTTTTCATGTTCAAATTTTCATGCAAAATTTGCCTTACTGTCACTTTATCGATGGAGACCATTTTTGCAGTGATTCTTTTAAGGAGTAAGTAGTCTGACATTTTGCAAAATTAATTTGCTGAATGTTTTAGAAAGTTTTAGATGTGCATGGGCGCCCAGGAAGTTCATCGTCTTGGACATCCTCTCTGCCTTCACAAAACCTTTTGTGCGCTTCAAACACACAACTTTCAAGGTAATCACCTTCTGTTGCCTTAGCAAAATGAAATGAAGATGTCACTTCTTGGAAACCCACAGTAGTTGTGTGTGAATACCCAACTTTAATATACAACACTCAGAGTGACTGTGAAGCACTTGGCTTTATCCCCATTAGATCAGTCTCATTATTCAAAAGCCAGACCTTTTATAAATCACTGGGCCTTAAAACTCTATTGAGCATGAAACCCCCCAAAAAAGCCTGGGTAGTTTGAGCTCACACCCTACAGGTAAAGGAAGCAGCCACCTTATTTATTGTCATGCAACCCATCTCCATCTCTGTATGATACAACATCAACCTTTCCCTTAAAAAACATGTGAAAAAAAACCTGCAGCTCAGATCTTATGTCTGATTACAACCTAAAGCCTGGCTCACACTACAGGATTCTCGGCCCGATTTAACCCAGATTCAGCCCTCCCGACAATCGGGGAAGAAATCTGGTCGGGGACCAAAATCGGCCCCGACGTTCGACCAAGATTATCTTCTAGTGTGAGCAGGTGACAGATCAATCTTCAGCCCCACGATTGTCTCATAGACTCGTCGGACCCGCCCCGATAATTTTCAAACATGTTTGATATTTATCTGGATGATTACGCAACTCGTATTCGCTGAGGATGACAGTAGCCAATCAGAGAGAGCCGCCTACGATGACCGGAAATGACCGCGAGACAGGAGTTATAAGAGGCAAGAATGGTGAGCACAAAGCGTACGGGTGAGATGGACAGTCTTGTCGACCTGTGGCAAGACCCCAAATGTTTGTACAACGTTTCATGCAGAGATGTGAAAAGGACAAGCGTTGGAGAGAAATCGCATCCGCATCAAATATTCCAGGTGAGATAATAATGTGGCAGAGTGCCGCAGGTAATCACCCCAGCGCTGATATCCAGGACAACAGCTCTCGCTCTCATGTGATATTGCTTGTATACATCAGTTATACAAGCGTATTTTACTAGTTAACAGTAATAAGCGAGAAGGAATAATGATTTGTTTGTTTTTAACTGCCGCACTAGTCTCCATATTTTGTTTCAACGTGATCCTACGTCATCTCCTTGGTGAGATGACGTAGGATCACGTTGAGCGTGTCTCTGGTCCAATAATCTTGATGAAATCCTGTAGTGTGTGCTGGTCATGATTTTCAAATCTTGTAGTGTGTGTGTGCTTAAGATTTAGGAGAAGATAATCTGTCAAGATTCTCTTTATGTGTGTGATACAACCCGATTTCAGAATCTCATACGATTTTTAAAATCCTGTAGTGTGAGCCAGGCTTTAGAGTCATTATAGAAGGGAAGACAAGACGAAATAACCCCTTGTTGAAATTTCATTAAAGTACCGATATTTTGCATGTAAATCACAAGAAAATATTGGTTTGTTTAAAGGGTAGTCTGTCTTTTTTCTATTTGATAAATTCAATGATTATTTAACTGTTGGTATCTGCATTATTGTAAAATGGAAAGAAGCTATCTTACTATTATCCAACGCTAGGTCATAAAAATGCAGACATGTACAGTAACTAAACCACTCAAACAAAACCATCCAAATTAAAATCAATTATTTGTTTAATCTTTTCTTTACCCTTCTTAAAGCGGGCTGAAGCTATGTCAGGATGCTTTTAAAAAACATAGAGTATATTATAGCAAAAAAAAAAAAAAAAAACAGTGACACACATTTACAGAGCTGGAAGCATACTCCTCTAATCTTTTTCTAGACTGAAATGTAACCCAGTAACCTTCCTGTCTGTCTCGAACTATTAAATAATGCAAACAATAAAGGAGCTGAGCACTAGAGCAAAGACGCCGCCATTTTTCTCAGCACACACATTACAAAACATTAATACAACATCCACAGATGGCAGAAATAGTTACCAAGGCAACCCTTGCTCTCAAAAACTCTATTCCGCTCACAGCAAGGGATGATGGGAAGGAGAAGTGTAAGAGTAGGACACAAATACACCACAGCGTTATACAGAAGCAGCATACACTAGAAAAAAACACAAATATCTATGCATGACTTCTTTATCTGGTGCCATCTATGAGCCTTGGTTGACAGAGAGACAGAAATGCACTAATGCTGGAGGGCGAGGGAGCTCTCTACCACATGCATTTTTATACAACACACACAGTCAGATGCTGGAAACCAACAGGGGAGAGAAGGGAGAAAAAGAACGAGAGAGGGCATAAAGGAGAGAGAGAGAGAGAGAGATGGAGAGAAGTGAGAGAACAGGAGCTGGACCCCTCCTCTAACATTTGCTAACCACTTTCAGCCCTCCATTCCCACTGCGCTGGCAATCGGTGATGTCATTCTCATTCACAGAGAGAGCGAGGAAGAGAGGGAGATCATTCACACAGAAAAATAGACACAAGCACACGTTCTTTATCTGAATAGGGGACACATACAGCTATTCACAGGGCTGCACAAGCTCTTACCATTTATTCATTTAAGTGACTAAGACAGAGGTCAATGGACTTAACTCGCTTCAATTATGCCATTAGCACACAGAAACGACAACAACAAAGACTGCACTATATATAGAACATTTGCTGCTGACACCGCTTCTGGTACTATACATGCACGCATTGATATGGGAGACCAGGTATATCTGTAAGTGGCATAATGTTTTCCCTCTCTCTTGTGGTGAAGGACGCCCCCTACATCCACACTATCAACATCTATTTGTGACACTTGCCTACACCAGAGGGGGCTAAACTTATTTCATCAAGGGCCACATTACGGATAAAAATAAGGAAGACTGGGTCACTTAAACCAACACTATGTAGCTTTTTCCACCCTAATATAATATTTCTAGAGTCATTGTGATAGTACATTGCTTTACAACAGGTTGAATGACACCTCTGTCATGGTCTGAGGGGGTCTGTATCACCTTCACTGGCACTATGTAACTTCGATGTGGATGGTAGGAACACTTTTACACTAAAAACCTACAAATTTTTACTGCTTTGACTGCTTTACGGCATACGTCACTTCCCCCTCGAGGCGAAAGCTAAACATTGGGAAAAGGAGAATATAAAGCAGTTTATGAATTTTTAAAACAGATTTAATGAACAGAATTTAGTTTAAAGTAAATATGCACTAATTTTCCTAATGGAAACAGGGACCTTTGGCTCACTGTCCTGCACAGTGGGTGGCGGTATTGCTCCTCTGACGCTGGATGCCACCCGTCGTTAAACTAGAAGAAGAAGAAGCTAACTGTAGAGATGTTATTATGGTGAAAGCAGCAAAAAACCCGAAGAAAAGAAATGTTTATTCGGAGGAGCCAAAAAAAAAGAAAGCGGGAGAGAAACAAGCTAAATGGATAAACATTGGCCTGGCGTTCACTCGCTGGCGTTAGCTGAAAGACGAGGAGGGATGTCCGACCAATGCTGATTTTGCCCTGTTATTGTTGGACTTGTAAATACATGATGATTTATTCAAAGGAAACATGATCAGACGGTACCTTGTCAGTCCACATGGTTTATTTGTCTCTCGGGACATCCTGTCGGCTCGCTTCTCCTCCCTCTGTATGTCAACAAAAGCACGTTGGTGTGAGGTGTTCTGTCTTACGACCGTGCAGTTACACTCAACAACCACAGAGGCCCCTAGAGAGCTGAAAGCTGGAATCTTACATGGTGCGGCTTTAACACCTCACTTTTTGTTTATCAAAAGTTAACAGAATGGAAGTTAAAGGGTTAGTTCAGGTTTTTGAAGTGGGGTTGCTAGAGGCTGATGGCACTTGTAAATATGAGTGCCAATAAAGGAACTTGTGAGCTTTGCCCCTGGAAGGAAATATCCGGGGACTGATGCTAGCCGGTACATAGCAGTACATGGTGCAACCGAAGCCTCTTGATTAACCCACTTTAAGGTTAAAACTACACAAAAAACGACTTCCAGTAGACACGAATGACGTAGGACATGTGTAACAGGAGCTCTGCGGGAATGTGATGCTCTATGTATTTATCCATAGTTATAAAACTGTCCACCACTAAGATTTATTACACATTGTGAAGTGCTACTTCTTTGGAGCCCATAGTTGGCCGCGGTAGGTCGCTGCAATCCTTAGGGTCTGAGTCCTTGAGGGAGCCGGATGCTAACGAGGGTATGCTACGCTGCATTACGGACATGATGGTCTAGCTCCGCACGCAAATTATCACAAAGTTTGAGTCTAAAATATTCGAGTCTGTTAAGACAAAAGTTTCACGTGTCCAGAAACTGTTGGGAAAAAATGACTCAAGAAACAACACTGGCTCGACAATACGCTACAGTAAGATTCTTTACAGCTTTAACTTTCTCTAGGGCCATGGGCCTTGAGCAAACACACCAACCCATTAACATATGCTTGGTTACTGAATTATGCTCCACAGAAAAATAAAAGTTCTACATCACATCTTTCCAATAATGGCCCTCCAAGGCAAACAGCCATTCATTAAGGATTTTAGGGTAGCCAATTAGATTACAGGGGCCAAAACTGACCTTAAGACAGAGCAAACTGTAGGAAACAGGAGCATGATTGTTGCTGCTATGTGCTGCTGTGGTCATTTTTCCATTTTAAACTAAATCAGAAAGCTTAATATAGTAAAGTGAGAGATATTTCATTTTATTTTTAGGATACGGTGTTGGCCACTTAAAAATGGACCACGGGCTGCACTTTGACCCCAAGCTATAGTATGGACACCCCTGGTCTACTTGCTCAACAGTTCCATTACCAATGCTCTTATTTCATAACTTTTGCTATCATCATATTCCTGCAAAGGGCAGCCAGCTTGAATAACAACAAAGGAGACTTGGTAAAAAACATGTCAGCAAAGAGATGGTAGCTGTCTCTAATGAGCCAACCAAAGAAAAACTTAGTTGACCAAAAAAATCACTTACATACCGACCTATTGATTGGTAATTGCAAAGAAAAAAATAAAGGCCTTATTTAATTGGCTGGCTGTTCTCTAGAACTCTGGTAGTAGCCATGATAAGCGGCAACAAGTCAAACAAAACACAAACATCTTAACTGTTTCTTCAAAATATGAACCACATCAGGTTAACATGGGTAGGAAACATAGGGGTCTGTGAGACACATCAGAGACAAGAGACCACCCTGTTCCAGCCATCTGCTTGTTGATGACTGAGGAGCCTTTCCTGTAAAGACTTGATACCATATATATTCTCTCAGTTGAACCTGTATTTATGACTGATCTAGTTATGGCTCATAGTTCTGACTGATCTAGATATAGTGGGGGAAGTCAGTGACTGTTTTCAAGGCTTATGTGTGGAGGGTGTGAAATAGAGCCCCGCAAGTATTAAGTTCATTTGAATGTCTTGTACGTCATACACTTGGGGCTGTACCACCCTAACAGGAAGGAATGAAAAAGCATCCTTTCAGCTTCTTCTGGTTTTACCTAGCTGTGGGTAAAAAAAACTGCTGTTATGCCATTTGGAGATTAACTTTCTGTTTAATGTGACGCTGCGACATGAAGCAAAGAGGAGGAGGAACAAAGAGCAGGGAGAAGACATGTGCTGTGTTTGATGTTGTCGACACCAAAAACCTGTGTAGGACTACATTTTTACACACAGAAAATCCAGAGGAATCAATACAGGAAACAATTAAGAATTGGATCAATAGGCAGAATCAATAACAGCATTGATAGTAGTAAAGTATTATCAATTCTCATCCTTAGTCTGCACACAGAAATGATGTCCACTAATACTTTATTGTTGAAAATGAATCAATTTCAGTGCACTGTCACACGTAAAACAGAGATTTTTAAGTCATTGTTTCAGCATTGTTTTTCGTTGTTTGCTGCTAATGTAATCCTACACGCAAGAACTCTCAGAATATTGTTGAGATATATTTCCGGATATCAAGAAAAGCCTCATAAAACTCATGATATGCCATTTGTAAGACTTTATAGAATGTACTGCCACTGACTGCCATCAAAAGAGCAGAGACACACAAAAAAAACCTATGGGAGAAAATGGTTTGGAACAACCCAGCTCTCCACCAGAAAACAATGCATTTATTTAAAATATTAAAGGTAGATCCCCATAACATTTTTGTTTGTACTACAATTAAGAGTATGTCTTGTCAAAGAACCCACATTATTATAAGCAGAAAAAGTACGGTTGCTGATCAGTTTAATTGTTAAAAGCCAAATTCACAGTGCCTTAACGCAAAAGTGCCTGAACAAGGTTCTGCAATATTTGCATCAAGAGACATTCACATTAATTCCACGAGGCCACAATATCTGTGTCAATTCATGCTGCAGTATAGCTTGGATGCATGCAAAATAGTGCGTGCCCTGACATACACATAGAGGCGGAGGCGCACACTCCTGTCTCCTCCGAGGCCCCGTTTACAAGACAACGTTGTCACCAGAAACAGAAAGGCTTTATCTTTGCGATTTCAAAAGCGCTCCGCGTTCACACGGAGATGTAAGAGTGACTGAAAACGCTGTAGCCTGCATGCCAGGCCTGTGTAGTGAAACAGTGGTGTTACAACATACAGATGCAAAAACGTTTTCAAAACTTTTCACTCTGAATCCTGGTTTCAAAAGTTTGCAGATTCAGACACTCCGGGCACTGTTCTCGTGTAAACGGAAGGTGAAAACGCAACAAAAACTCTCCTTTTTCATTGTCGTGTAAATGGGGCCTGAGTCTGTGTGCCTCCATCTCCCCAATATCCGGCCTTCGTTACTATCTCTGAAGAGGGAACAAATAGGGGGTCAACCCCCCCATATCGTCTCCCCATGATCACAGAGGGGTAGATATTATGTCTTGAAACAGCAATATGAATTGGGCTTAAAAAGCATTGTGCCTGCAACATTCATAAACTTCATTGTCTGACCCACTGACAGAAATAATAACAATTAAATTTAAGGAGTCATATGGCAGAATTCTTGATGCCAACTGGCAACCAGAAGCTGAATTACATTAAAATTACTTCAAATCATTAACTAACAAAGTATGACACCGTGCTAAAAAAAAAAAAAACATCACTACAGTATTGCGCTACAAAAACATCTATGATATATAACTATGATGCATATGATAAAATCATCAATTTAAGTCCAGGCTGTTGTCAAAGACCAAAAAATAATGTAAGCCTGGTGAAAGAGGTCTAGAGATGAAGCATGCTAAGAGGTCAATAATTACACTTAATCACAGTGAATGGAAATCCTGAACTGTATCTGTTTAGATGTGTTCTGAATCCCTCAGTCCATCAGACAAGTATGTGATGAATCATTATACAATTGTCAAGCAATAGATTATTTACCTGTATGAACTGCTGCTTTGTGACATGTTTGTCATGAATGGGCCAGGTATCAGGTTTGGTATTTTATCCGAAGCAGTGCCATTACTACCCTGTACAGACAAAGATATGCCATCAGTCCAACAGACTGTAAACAAAACCTCCTGCAGTCACGTCTTCTGAGCCTGGCAGGCAGACTTCTAAAAGTTTATGGGAAAGTGGAACAATTTATAGGGGCACCAAGAAGCTAACAAGCACTTTTAATGGTCACAGATGTAAACAGAGCCTTGACGGGTCATAGACCTTAAACTACCTCATTTACTCTGACTATAAACAGATTCACAACCTTAAGAGCACTTCAAAAGCTCTGATGTTTGAAAAAACCTTTCTGATGGTAAAGATAAAATGTCATCATGGTACAAGTCACTCACCACATGGATCTGACATCTTCTTACTTTCTTAGGGCATAATTCTGTATAAAGTTGTGTTAAATGAGTGAATATCACACACATAAAAGTGCATTTTCAATGCTGGTTTAAATGCACTAAATGTCGTACTACAACAAAGTACTTAAACAAAGAATGGAGATAACCCACTTCATGCCGGGAGCTACAGAAGAGCAATGAAAGCAATTCTGCAGCTGCTTCTTCACAATAAAGCTCATTGCTGCTTGATAAATTGAACATGACTCAGCTGCAAAAAAAATATCAAAACCAAAATGAACAATTTAAAGGTCAATACCATTTAATAGTATAAGCTAAAGAGTGAGACTGAGACTGTCAGTTCATGGCTATAATGGAAATCTAAAGCATTTTAAAACAGGCTGAAGTAATTGTGACAAACATACAGGTAGTTTCATAACAGCATTACAAAAATTCTTCTTCTCCAAGTGGATTAGTTAATTTAACAGTAATACTGTTGAGTGGCTGAAGATCTGTCATTATGCCTATTAATTTTTGGCCAAAATATTTAAATTTATTTTCACCTCATTTTCCCTCCAGGTGAGGGAAAACCTGCATTAAATAACCTATTTCAACACCTGGAGCCTTTTGTGTCATCTCTATAATGAAGTGATACTTAAGTGACTAGGTTTTTCTATGATGACTCCATTTTGGAGTCATGAGCTCTTTCAAAGTTAAGAGAATTTTGAACTAATATGAAGCAGTCAATTTACACAAAGAAGAGAAAAGACATGGTCAGCAGTTCACTCACTCTGCCATATAGACAGACTGCAAATGTTGTTTTTTCCAATTATGACTGTCATCCTTTTGATACGTGTGCTGAATTTGATCAAATGTGTCCTTTTATTGAAGCATGAAGTTTAATTTTGCTCTCCAGCTGAAACCACATGAATTTTGTTTCCGAAAAACAGATGTTGCAACTACAGCATTTGTTTGGACCCACTAAATTTATACTTGGGTATATTTAGAGCTCCCAACTATTCTTTTTACTAACCATTACTCATTTGTTTGTTTTTTATCCTCAGTTCTAATCCTTCCTTGCACTCCTACAGTCTAAGGTGGTTTTCACATTACAGCTTAGTTGCTTTGTTCAGTTTCAGTTGAATAAACACTACAAATGTGCATATTTCCTTGGGATTATTTCATGTTCTAACAGCAGTATTTTGAAGCAAGTTGGCTAAGTCCCACAATAGGCCTGAGCTGACCTTACAGTATTGCATTACAGCAAGCATTGCTATGACTACGTGCTGCCCTGTGCATTATGGGAAAAACGACTTACTGATCAATAGCACAGAGAAAATATACTATGCAAGATCCTACAGATGGGCATATTTATCATTGTGTGACAAACAATATGATATAGTAATTGTGAACAAACTGGACAAAGAAGAAGTGCTTCTAACGCTCACCACTGTCAACAGCGGTCCATAGAGGACACAAGATAGCATGGTAACTTATTACAACATCACACCTGTAGAAGTGTCTGCAGAAAAATTGTGATGCGGAAAAGTAGAGAGCAGATTCAAAGGGATAAATTCTCCTGCTTGAACAGGTTGAACTAAATTCTAGGAACTAAACAAGTTTTTGACTCTCTCCATGTTGTTGAGTCCTATGATGAACTGCTGTGGAGAAGGGGAGTTTACCTACTTCACATTGTCATCAGCCTGGTTGCCTGATAGTTGCAATGCATTTATTATTACTATTAATGGTAAATTACCAAATGGACTTGATCTTATGTATCGCTTTTCTAGTCTCTTGACTACACAAGCAGCTTTGCTCCACAGGTCGCATCTACCCATTCACACCCATTCACGCTTACATTTACTCACTTATGGTTTAGAGTTGCAATGTAAGCTGTCCATCAATATGACCTCACATATCCATGCCCTTTTATACCCATTTACATGCCACCGACACAGCAGTTGGAGCATCTTTGGGTTAAGTGTCTTTCCCAAAGACATGTCATGAAATCCATGTGACAGCCAGAGAAGGGCTCAAACCTGCAACCTTCCGGTTTCTGATAAAGCACACTATGTGACTGAGCCACCAATGCCCCAAACTAACGCTGCTTTTATGTTCCAGCACTGTGATGAGTTAACTCATCATCCTTTTTGTGTCAGTTGCTTGGTTGTTTGTGTCCTTACTGCAAACAAACTGCACCAGGGGTCAATTGGAAACAGGATGAGACCACCTATTTCGGGCAAGCTTGGCACTGTTGCTTGTACCAAAACAGGGATCAAATGCTGTGTCACTCAAATGAAGCATAGAAAGCCTACTCAAAACAACTCTCCCAAACTATCCAGGTGCAAAAACAAACCTTTGAATACTTCTGTGAGAAACACTGCTAATATCATGTCTGTAGTATCTGAATGCCTTTAATTGAATTTAATCTTTATTTCTGTGACCATGTCACTGCAATGCCTGTGAGGAGTAGAATAATAAACATCATGGCGTGGGTAAGTATAATGTGTATGGTGTGTTAACAAGTGGACAAGAGCTTAATGGACCGTGAACAACATGCTGAAGTGCATGTCATTGTCCTCTGAATAAAATATATAAAATGCCCAAGTGCCCTTTGTTATGGCTGTATACAGTTTCACTAATATAAACAGACCAAACTGGTATTAAATTAAATATCTGTCATTGGCTCAGTGCAACTGAAGCAGGACTTCATGAAAGGCCTTTAGCCTCACTGCTGCTAACATTAGCATGACCGTCAGTCATCTCTCAGTCAGCGTAACCAAAACATCTGCACAGTTCCAAACACTAAAACAACCTGTGAAAACACTGATCAATTGCTGACATTTTCAGAAATCAATGTCTATCAAGTGCTCCACAGGGTGTTCAGTGAGAAGACTATTTCTGAAAACTAATTAACACACATGCACTTGAACATGAACTTTAAAGCAGTAAAAACTGGGGAATAACTGGCAGATATTTTCCCAGAAATACACATCACTGTCAGTGAAAGACACATCTGAAGCATGAAAAAGATGCTGTAAATCCTTCATCTTAAGCACATTTTCCATTTTTCATGGTACGATGGGACTTCCTAAATCTTGAGTCCTGTAATATTTAATCTGTTGACATTTTTAAGCTCTGTGTAATCAGTAGGATAAAATTGATGTTAAATTAAAAGCCATATTTCTCCTCTTACAGATGATTTCTTTCAGATTTTAATGAGGTACAAAATGTTTTATAGGTAGATGTCCTTCACGTGGTCACTATCTTCAAACTGTCTTTCAGATGGACCGCCTTGATGCAAAACAGACCACATGCAGTCTCTCAGCCAAATACTTACTAGGCTACTGTGAGACAAGATGCAGTAAATACATAAAAGAGCTGCACACGACAGTCTGAACAAAGACTCCTCTCTTTTCTATCTACCTTTAAATCAACAGAGAGGGTGTGGACAGACAGTTTATACTGCACGTTCCTTACGTCGCATCACCAGACTTATTACACAATTTCAGTGCAGTTACATCAGCAGCAGTGGAGAGTAGACTGTCAGAGCAGGACTGGCCACAATCCAGACATACCTCCACTATACACATACTCAGCAGCACAGTGATACTCCACAGACAAGGTACAGATCCCACTGAAAGGCTGAGTAATCTAAGTGAAACGCAAGTGAAGCATATGACCTACAAACTACTACACCAACCGTGACTACAAGTTAGCGACCTCAATGAGCAGTCAACCTAAACAGATAAACAAGAAGTCCCTCTCTAGCTGTGCTACTCCCAGTTTTATTGCTGAAGTTTCGACCTGCAGTGCCCACTGATGTGTCAGTTTGGTCATTTATTGGTAAAGGCTTTGTGTGGTCTTAACAACTGCATGCACATGTTTCTGTGCACAGTTTATTGCTTGCATGGGTGAGTGTGTATCAGAGAACTGATAGATGGCATTACTCCCTCTGAAAAAGACATGTTAATGCAGCCAGTAATGTGATTAACCCTGCCTCCCTACTTCAGACTGCACGGTACATTTGTCTGAACTGGCTGGTTGCGACTTGCCTCCCATCTGACAAATAAAAATGGATGCCTAAGCTGACATTCACCTGCATTTCAAAATAAAGGCTGAAATATTTGTGTGTATTTTAAAGGTTGTACAGCAAGCTTTTGTATGAAGATGAAAGTAGACAGCACAGGGATTAAATTTGTAGAAGCACACTCCTTCAAATGTGCAGACAAGAAAATGGGATTATTATGAAACAGGAACATAAAGGATGATTAAGGTAAGCACGCAGAGGTGTGTGGATAAAGGCAGGCAAGAAGGAAAGCAGAAGCAGGGTGTTTAACATAGTCCCTCTCTGTTTCTATCCATATTTTAATAACTCTTAGCTGGATAGGATATACTTATGGATCTTCATCACTTTTCCTGATAATAAATGACATATGGTTGTCACAAAACCAGAATCATAAACTTTCATTCAATTGTAGGCTGCATGATGAAGTGCAAACAGTGAGTAGTGCTGCTGGCTTACAGGGAAAAGGGTCCTGGTTAGAATTTCCTGTTAGATGGGGCTTTGCATGGTCTCCCCTCACATGCATGGATTCTCTTAGGGTCATCCAGCTCCCTCCCAAAGAACAAAGACATGCTCTATATGCTAAAAGGTGACTCTAAATCACCAGTAGGTGTGAGTGTGCCACTTTACAGTAAATTTTATTCTGAATGAGTTTTATTAACACTTTTAGAATTAAAGTAAACTCTTAAATGTTCTGCTTTTACATTTCAACCATCAAGTTTTTGCTGTGATACAATAATTAACTTTTGAAGCAATTATCTGCTAATACTAGGGATGCACAGTATTATCGGTTTGATATCGGTATCGGCCGATATCAGCCTAAAAACTTAAGTATCGGTATCGGCCGATATTGAAATTTTTGCAGATATTTACAGCCAATATATCGGCCATACCTATCAGCCATATATCAGCTGGAATATCGGCAAATTATACAAATGTTCAATATTGATGCACCTTCTCATCACTGCATGGGTACGTTTAAATATCAAGGGTTTCATTTATGCAAGAGTTAAAAGCTGTTTTTCTTGTTTTACATCTGTTCATGCGATAGTATACTGTAACACTGAAAGAAACAAGTCCATTTTTGTTAAGTACAGAGCTTGTGGTCTTGACCTGAAATATCGGTATTGGTAGCGGTATCTATATCGGCGATAATGAATCAAAACAATATCAGCATATCGGATATCGGCAAAAATCCAATATTGTGCATCCCTAGCTAATACCGATATCATACTAATGATATCAGGCATCCCTAAAAAGATGCTTGTGATGAAAATGCACAACAACTAATGATATTCAGTCATACTTTTTAGCTAAAAGAGGGAGGATACTGTCTAAGCTGCAAAAATATGATGCCAACACTTTGAAGTGTGTGAAATTAGGAGAGCGTGGTGATTTTCATCACTCCATCGAGTCCAGTTCGACTGATTTTTAATTGCAGTTGATGTATTTGAGAAATTAAGACAGTTTACTGTAGCTTGCCTGCAACTTTTTCTTTAGAAAAACCTTGATGTTTGTGTTAAGGACTTCTATTTTTGTTGCTGTGGTATCACGTATCAATATCACTGGTTTGTAACAAATACAATAAAACAAATTAATTAATTAATTAATCACTGCACTTAGCAAAGATGAGATGATGTCAGGGGGAACATGTACCCTTTCTGAATCCAACGTAAACTATGCTGACAAAAATAAAACTGTCGTGCGTTGTATCTTGTTCAAAAACATTTCAATATAACTTTAAAAACTTGATATGCCACCAAATCATAGTCCCCATGAATGTCAGCGTCCGTTGACATTATCCCTACAAGCACTGAATGAGTATATCTCCTTTTGTCACTGCAATCACCACCACTGTTCCTCTAAAATGGGCCATCTCTTACTCAGGATCAGCATGCATTATTGTTTTGCAGTCTGCCCTGAGATGAAGCTGATTAAACAGAAGTGAATGTGCAACACATGTTAGCTGTCCACTGAGGCAAATTTACGAGCATGTGGGGCTGTCTGCTCCACCAGCAGAGCTGCACTGACTGACAGACTGAGTAAACACCGAGGATGGACAGAGTATATGATGCAGAGGTCTGCTTTGGTCGAGGGTTATGTGGTTGGGATGCTATGAAGGCTTAATGGGATGTGGCCAGCTTTCTAATGAGCTGTCAAATGAGAGATTACAGGGAGGAGTGCAGTGCTGCTGGAGGGGGTGCTTTCACTGCTGCCTGTCCAGTTTGCAAACCACACCCCACGGCGACATGCTCTCAGAGCAGGCTGCTGCAGCATCCTCCAGACACAGAGGTCGGATGTGTCCTTGCACTCAGGCTGGATGGTTTAAAGTGTTGATGTGCCTGTCATGTTGCATTTACACCATGCTGTAAAGACTATAATATGTTGCGTGTCCAATCGCTGGCATCTTCAAACCAAAATACATTATCTGATGTTAGAAGCACCACATCAGCACGTAAGAAACTGAGAATCTTAATTTATCTCTCGTTTCAGGATGCATTTTCACACTTCCTCTTTGGTTGCCTGACAGGGTTGTCCATACTCTATCAGTGATGTCACACAGGTTCACAATGCAGTCAAATTTTACTTCCTTGTAGAGTCGAGGCTCAGCTGTCAGTGAGGGTAGCAGACCTCATGCCGAGCAGCCTGGCATGATGAAGCAGGTCGGCGGCTCTGTGACCATCACAGCAGCGTCAGCTCAACACACACGGACGGCGATGACATGTCAAAGCAGCTACCACCCTGCTCGGCTCTGAAATGGTCCCGTTAGAGGCTGTCTTACCTTGCAGGGCGAGCAAACTCACCTGAAATGGAGGTCCAGTAGTTGGTCACAAGTGGCCTGATGTAGAAACGTCGCTGCCTGCTTCGCTTTACATCCAGAGAGGAGAGGCTGAAGGCGGTGATAACTCTCCTCCAGCGCTCAGAAGATGTCCGGGTTAGCCAGCAACAAAACGACGAGCCTGGAAAACTTTACTCCTCGGACATTTCACACATTTTCCAGTGGTTGAAGTTGTATTTCCGCCGCTGATATTACCCTGTAGCTTGATTCGGCTGCAGGCTTCACCTCCTCCTTCTCCTCCTCCTCCTCCTCACGTTGACACTTCTCCCCACGCCCACACAAACACACTCGAGAGCACGAGCGACGTCATCCGCTCCCATACATTACATCCGCATGAGTGAACACAAATAAATAAATAAATAAATGAAACTATGTCGACGTGAACATGGGAAAAGGGAGCCGGGCGGGCGTCGCCGGTAGCGTGATAGAAGCGCGACACCTGACTGCGTGTTCAAGAATGACACCGCGCGCACTGACTGCGTGTCACGTGCGGGTGAGACGTCAATGCGTACGGTGGAGCATACCTGGGTGGGACAGGGTGATGTTAACACTAATGGTAGGGTAGTTGATCGTCTCCCTTCGGTTTCTCTCAAATATTGACAGGGGCGCTAACAGGATTTTTTGGCCCCATGAAAACACACCAGATTGGGCCCTGTCTTAAAGCAGCTCTGCAGTTTCTCTAACCATTCATCTGTCAAGCAAATAAGGAAATACATGTGCAGTAATCTAATTCTAACTACAGACCTCTTATAATTATAATGGACAAGCTCTTGTGTTTAAAGACACACATCAGCATCAAACATTGGAGGAAACACTTTAGATAAAATTAAGCAATAAGTTGTAAAATTTAACTTTGCAGTTTAATTAAATTCCTGGCATTTGAAACATTTTAAGCATCAATCATGTTTTTATTTATCATTTTCTTTTAAGCTGTTATCAGTCTGATTTACTCAGATTTTTAACCCAATAAAGATTTTAAATTTTCACAGATTATACTTTTATCTCACTCCATAACCTGTTATTTAAAAAAAAAAAAATCCTAAAATTTTGATGAACTGCTTAGATATTGGGTTGTACATTTTGTGAGAGTTTAGCAATGTCAAAGATGTCAAATTATAACTTTGTTTTCATGAAAAAGGGAAATTTCATTTTGTACATAAAGAGTACAGAAATCTTCAAACACCTGTGGCACAATGTTGCTGAACCTATATAATTCTTGGCCTCCCTAGAAGTTATGGGCCCTTACAATCTTCCTAACGCCCCACCCCCGCTCATTATGTCCCCGTGAATATTGAATAGATATGCCAGTCAATTTGCCTCATAAGCCTGCTTAAAAACTACAGGGTACAGTCAGTGCGATAAAATGTATTTTTGCCAAGACACCTTATCATTCTTTTAAAAATTTAATATCAAAATTGATGGAATATTTTTTTAGTGTTGTTAGAGTAAAAACATTCCAATAAAAAAACATTAACTGCTACGGTTTAGTATTCTGAATGGACTGAACTTCTCGCCACAGTGTTTGGCAAGTTACTAAAAATTAGTACATTTTACTCATTACTCCTTACAAATGTAAAATTTCTTAACTTATTACCTACAGTCAGTAAGTTATTACTAAGTATTTCCAAATTAATTAGTGAAGTTAAATAAACTTTACTTTTAAGCTACTGATTACTTTTCGCTTTTCAAAAAAGGAGCATGTTAAAAATAAAGCTGAAGATTATTTATCTTCATGTCTGACCATGGCACCCATATGTACAGAGAAGGATTAAGGAATTTTAAGACACCAGGCTAAGAGCAACATGAGGCCATTTTCCAAATTACTTAGAGCAGTCACAGCAAGAGAAGACAAATGCGTAGACTGATTAATTTTCACTTATCAAAGTGAAAAAATGCACAGCCTCATGATTTAGACAATCATGAGCAAGCAGATGGTCATTTGAGTAATGTGACTGACAGCTTCTTCACCTAAATAAAATACCTGAGGAAAAAAAATAGTAATTTGTGCACTCCTAGTGTAACGCCAGGATATTTTTTTTTAATTGATGATTTTTGAGATTTTTTTGATATGAGGGTGGGTACATGGTGGGCTTTGAAAATACTCATCTTAACCCTTTAATGCCTGTTATATCATATTTGATGCATACTTTAATGATACCTCTATCTAATCAATATGATCAACAAATTACAAAAAAAACCCATCTGAATACAATCAGATAAATGATTAAAATGTCCTCAAATGGATTATCAGTTGCCAAAAACACCTTATCTATCAAATGAGATACAAAAAATATAGATGTTAAATTTTATGGAAATTTTTGATATTTTAGGATTTCAGCAGAAAGTGAAATAAACATTTCAGCTCCAATAATTTAGAATTTTCTGGTTATAATTTGTGTTTTCAGGAATTAAAGGGTTAATCATTGTTATAGATGTTGTTATATTTACCTCATAATTGTAGCTCACTCATTTGCCTTTACCTTAAAGCCCCTAGAGGTGTGAGACCCCTTCTGCCTCCCTTTGCCTAATGATAAAACACCTATGAGTCTGCATACAAACTTGTCTTGTACCAAAATAGGCTACAGCAGGTCTATAGGTGAACCCATTTTACATTTGATAATAATGGCAAGGGTAAGGATGCCTGATCTACCATTACTACTACAGAGCTACAGTGTAAAAAGATTTTTTTAAATAACTCAACCAATCAAAGATTATCAATGTTTAAACACAAAAAATAAAGGGCCAAAAATTCTTCCACTGATAGAAGGTTACTGAAAGTCACATAGCTGATCAGGTCTGTTAATTCAATATATTTCCCTTAAAAGTTAGTTTACAGCAAAAGTACTGTGTATATACATGAATTAATCTGTCAAAAGCTACATGGTGCGAGTGTGACCCAGATTCTGGAGGATGCATTACTTCCACACAGCTGCCTGTCTCTGCTTCTCCCCTGTCTCTCAAAGGCAGCAACACACAACATCATCACTGCTCTCTGTGGCTGCAGCATATGCACCACAGTGCTGCAGGGCATCTGAGGCCATAAGAGAAGCGAACAGTCATGGAGGATTTTCAGTGGCCTGCATCATGTCGTAGTGTTCATTCACTCATTCAGATATACTGTGCCATGTTGGGGATTGTTTCTTAACTCCAATACTGTATTAATTTAGTGTTTTTTTATAGTTAAAACAGTAAAACAAAAAGGGATGAGTTTATAATGTTAAGCTCTACTCAATGCATTTAAGGTTCCTGCAAAGCCCAAACTGAAGACATCAGGAGAGGCTGGTTGAGTGGAAAATTATTGTGTTAGCAGGCAGAAAGGTAGTATAGGGCAGTGGTTCTCGGTTGTTGGAGTATTACAGAAAATTGTAGGACTATTTCTGATTGTGTGAAAATGCTTGGAAAAAAGGTTTTCTGACGTACAAAAGCCCAAAGCAGACATACGTCAATTGGACATCATATACTCTATTTCACTCTGTTTAACTGTAATAAGTAAACTGTGGTTGTTCTCTGAAGATATTCATCTCTATCTACTTATCTTGTTTTACCTAAACTGATTTTCTCATCATAGTGTTGTAACCTCCCTAGATCTGCAGAAAACAGTTATACTGCACACACTGTAATGATAAAATCTGAAAAATAGCTGGCTTCAAAGAAATTTTTCAATACACAAAACAAAACATTTTTTGTTGTGTAATGAACTTTATCAAATGAGTTATACTTATTAAGTTTTTTATGTAAAGTTGGCCTAATTCCTTAAGTGCCTGTACTTAAGTTGAGCAACTAGTTTAGGTCAGGTCAACTTCTTGATGCAGGGTTCCCATAAAGATAAAATAGTTTGGTGTGTAAGACTGGCACAGTGGTAAGCAAATGCACATGTTGCAATTGGTCTGGATTCAAATCCTGCCTAAAATTGTCTTTATATAAAGTTGTTTTTCTCTCAACTCAAAATTTTGAGTTTTGACCCATAACTCAAAAATCTAGTGCAGACAGTTCCCTTAGATTTCGATTTTTCTGGATGATGATATCAAGGAAAATGGGGTTAAGCTAAGTAGAGGGCTTCATGTTCAAACATGATTGATTTTTCCTCTCTTTTGAAAATTGAAAATCCTAATTTTGAGGTTCTGTTTTGGCCATGAGGGAAAACCAGCTGACAGCCAATTGTCTGGGAGAAGGATGGGTGTTTGTGTTTGGTGATAGATCGACCCAGGAAGCAAAACTGTGTCAGAGGCCGGTAATGATGGTCTCTATTAAATGTTTTGCCCAGGGTAATGTGATTGTTTTCCACAGCATGTTTGGGAGGCTGTGGGGGGGATGCAAACACATTATGGAGTTCTCTTTTCTTGTCTTGTTTAACCATATTTTTTTTCTTTTACTGAGTTTTATCACATTATCTCATTTTTGATTCCATATTATTATATTATGGATATTGTGCAATATATTTATGGGAAATATGATGCTGTTGTGATTTTTTTGTTGTTGTGTTGGTATGTACATATCCTAGTGAATGTTGCTTTCTGTTATTTGCTTCATTAGTTCGTCTTGTTTTTTATTGTGATGGCAGATGATTGTGTGCACCACACACCTTATAATCAGCAACTATCCAAGAACACACTGAAGAATCCCACAGGCTTTTAGTCCAGAGAACTGGTTCAATGCTGCTGTCTGGGTTAACAAAAACATATCATCTCTGCACAGCCCCTACATGATATCAAATTCAATTGCATTGCATTGTATCATACAATATGGTTACTTCCGCAAAGGAGGATTTGGCATTTGTCAGGGGAATAAGGGTCATGACACAAGGAATGATATAATTAGATTTTGGTGGTGATCTAAATCCAGTTGTGGATCCAGAAATATTTTAATTGATTTTTTAACACAACAAGATAGGACAGTTCTCCACATCTTGACGAATGACTTGGCTAAGAATGTCAGAAGTGCCTTGGCCAAGGTTTGTTTTCTCAAGCACTTCTAGTTCTACATTGTATTGTATTTTATGATCTAAGGTGTATCTTATTGTATTTCGTTGTATCATTATTGTTTTACACTGTATGGAAACTACCATACCTCACGTATTATACACACGCGGACAAAATTGTTGGTACCCTTCAATTAAAGAAAGAAAAACCCACAATGATCACTGAAATAACTTTAAACTAAGAAAAGTAATAATAAGTAAAAATTTACTGAAAATTAACTAATGAAAATCAGACATTGCTTTTGAATTGTGGTTCAACAGAATCATTGAAAAAAACGAATGAAACTGGTAATATATCATTTAAATCATTTTGCAATGTGTCATATCATGATGTATTGCATCTTATCTTAACCTTGCATGGTTTCATATTGTTTGTGTCTTGAAGTAATGGTAACATATTGTATTGTATTTTATCATAATGTATCTCATAATTTTGTATTATATCATACAGTCAGGTATCATATTACATCATACTGTATTATTTTATGTTGTTTTATACATTACCATATTGTATCATATTGTATTGCATCATATGGCATCACAACATATTGTATTTTATGGTATTGCATTGTATTGTAAGGAGGTTTAGTGACTAGTTTGAAGACTTAGATTTTGTCTTATTTTATTTTTTTGCATAGTAAAAAGGCAAAAATCCTATCAAATCCAGTCAGAGTGCCTATTTTGTATATAGCAAAATTACAAGAGCTTTTGTACTCGTCTCAAAGCATTTGTATTTGAAGATCATAGTTACCCATTGACACCCATTCACACAAGGGAGAGGTTGTTATGTAAATACTGTCACTAGGGGCTACTCACATTCATACACTTTCTTGCACATTGTTATATGCCATTGACACAACAGTGGGAGCAGAAAGGAGTTTAGAGCCTGGCCCAAGGACACATCCATATGTGAGAAGCTGGCATTGAATCTCTAACCATTTCGTTAGTTCTGAAGACAACCTACTCTTTCACTGAACCACCATCACAATTACAAGCTCCTCTGCCTATTTATAAATAACTGAGTAATGTGAGGAGTGACTTTTTCCATTACCTTAATCATCTTAGTCTCTTGGCATATGCATGAGGGTTGTCCTAATGAGCTTAGCATATTCATTAGTGGGGCCAGAACAAACTTATTATGGTTTTAGGAGATGGTCCTTGGCTTTCAGGGGGAGCCACGGCACCAAGTGCAGAGTTTGCTTACACTACATCTACACAGCAAACATTATAAGCTCTCACAAAGACATCAGACACCTTTGTGTCCATCTCTGCAGTCAGCCACCAAACTGACCTATTTTCCAGAATCCCACCCCAACTTCCCACTTTAGAGTGCCAGTGGTGATGTAAAACTTTCATGTGAGGGTAATTAGACTTTTAGTGAATGACTCACTGCTGTTAGTCACAAAAAAATCTGATCCTGTTGTTCCACAGTCCATCCCCAGAATTCTTAATTCATAACATGAGCAAAACAAGACATAAACACTGTGTGTGACAGAAGAAAGGGGGATTTGAAGTTTCTGCGATTTGAGAGAGTCTGACTAAAAGCTATATCTGCTTTCTAAACTCCTTTATGGGCTTTGAGGTGTTTATTGGAAATTCTGTGGTTACATTTTCCATTAGACTTCCCACTGCTTTGCACTGCAAATGCACAATCACAATCCACACCCCTATATAAATACAAGATGTGTAATGTAGCTAAAGCAAAAGTTTCTGAGTCAACAAGGGAAAAGAGCTGATCTGCAATGTCATTAGAGGAACTTAAAATGTTTATGGGCATAATGTTCTCAGCAGCAAAATTACTATATTATATAACAATCTACTGCTCTTTTCAAGGTACTAAGTAAAAAAGTCTTTTTTGCAGATAGATAGATAGACGGCAGACAGACAGATAGACAGACAGTTCTCTCATTCAAAAAAACAATGACACCTTAAATCTTAATTTCGAAAAGAAAAAAAAGAAAAAAGTCACACAGCACATCATGTCCAAAATTTTGACACACTAGAAAAGTTTAATAAAATTATGATTTCTTTTTTCCCACTTTGACTGTATAGAATATTTTTAATCTTGGTCCTCTTCATCAGTAAAAATACTCCACCCCCCAGAATTTTAACCCCACATATGGCATTTAGAGTCCCTTCCTTTGCCCACACACCCAACACAGCATCGTGTGGATTTGCTGTTCATCATGAGACTGGGGTCCACATTCAAGATTTCCTGCTGCTTAGCAGAGGGTTTTTTCTTGCCCCCATGATGGAGGGATTCATGATGGCTATATGGATTCATGTTGGGTGTTGGATGTATATATTTGTATATATATGTATATGTGTATTTTATATATGTATATATGTATCTATGCATATCTGTGTATCCATAATATGAAGAGCTTTGTGCTCTATTGTAAAGTGTGTTGAGATAACACTTGTTATGAATTGGCGTTATACAAATAAGGATTGATTGATTGATTGATTGATTGATTGATTGATTGATTGATTGATTGATGCACTGATGATCAGCTATGACATATAGGCTTTACAGAGAAAGATATAAAAGGAAAATACACAGTGAATGGCAGTTCTCTGGGCATAGATGCCTTGTTGATGCCGGTGAGGATGACCAAGGTGTTTTGAGATGATAATGTATTAACAGTAACTCAAATAGCTCCTCATTACAACAAAAGTAGGAAGATCGTTTATGAAAACACAACACTACAAATTCTGAAGCAGATCAGTTTCAACAGCGGTGACCTGGTGCCACTCATTTCAGTTAATAAATGGAAAATTAGTCTTTTTCTGCTTCCAATGAATCCGATGCTGACACTGGGCCAGAGGCTGGGTACACCTTAGATTGGGACTGGCCAATCACAGTGCTGATTTTTAGAGATAACCAATCATTCACATACATACCCACACCTACGGGCAAATTAGAGTCATCATTTAACCACAGACATGTCTTCAGTCTGATATCGGTGCTTTTATTCATTTTTAATTATTTATATTGGATGCTGTGCCATTTCAAATATTTCATGTACAAATTCCCAAGTGACCATTATGAAAGTTCATATTTCAACATTTCTTTGCAAAGGCATGGTTCAGGAACTCTGTGTTGTTGTTTTTTCACATCAATGATCTTAAGGGTGAATTTTGTTCGATGAATTACATTATAAGTAACATTTTACGAGTTCTTGTTGAAAAATGTTGAATTTCATTTTCATAGCTTTTACGAATACATTGTCCAGATAAGCAAACAAAACAAGACATGCACTGACACATAAATGTGTGGTTTTTGGCCACATACTCCTAAATAGAATTGATCATCAAAAACATAGAGGTATCAAATATTAATTATAGTTAATTATACATCTAATATGCTTTATTGTTTGTTTAACCAGTGTAAACATGTATGACAGTTTAGCCCCCTTATCTTTTAGAGGTGCACAGTGAGGCTTTGTTGTCTCTGGTCAAAATGTTTGTAAAATGCTTAGTTAGGGTCATTACAGGGAAAACATCTTAAAAGTAACAGGATATTTGGTTCTCTGTTATAAATAAATTGTTGCATGCTGACGCATTATTTTCTTGCACTTTTGACATATAATGCCAACTAATGTTTTTCTGAATGTTCAAGGTGTTTGTGTATGACAAAGCTAAAAGAAGTCATTTATTTGTTTTGAAATATTTCAAAGTCAGTACATGAACATGAAAAAGTTTGGTGAAAATGTTGAAATTCACAACATTAATGGATCACATATCCCAGAAGATACAGACTGTAAATTAGTCAATAAAAAATCCAATAAATATATATACATATATATAATTATACCACACATGTACATACATGTCTGTTTATTAAAGGTCCCGTGTCCTGGTATGTTTTACTGTTGACACCATGTACCAGTGTTGATTAAGCAAGGATTTGATTTAAGTTTAATTAAATATATATATATATTTATATATATATATATATATATATATATATATATATATATATATATATATATATATATATATATATATTTCATCTCTTTAGAGGATCAAATGCAGCTCTTTTTCCCTCCCCTTTGGAAATGCTCAGATTTGAGGTGCCAGAAAGGCTACTGAGGCTACGATAATGAGTTCTGCGCTGATTGGCTTCCCAAATATTGCCTGATGGGAGGGGGGAGGAGAGATAACAGGCTGCAGACTTGAGCAAACTTTCATAAATAGTCATGGCGTCTGTCTGTGACAAGCAGAACATACACATGTAGGTGGAGGCCATATAGTTCTGACATAATTAACTGCAGGAAGTAAAAAAAAAAAAAAGAAGATTTAGGGGGCATTTACTTTAAGTAGGCATAGCACATTTCTCTGTGAACTGAGAGTTCAGTCAAAGGTGATGTGTTCTTCTGCTCACCAAGCCCCTTCTCACATTAAAAGTAAAGAGAACTGAATCTACAGGACATGAGGCTTTTAAAGGGTTAAATGTTTCCTGAAGGTCATTTGCTTTTGTGTAGATTAATATTGCTGAAGAACCCCTTAAAGTCATGAGACAACTCAATTCAAAAAGCAAATAAGTTTGGTCTGCAGTTGCTGTGTCTCAAAGCAGTTACGTCTACAATTACCAAATTTTTCCATCTTCTATTTTACTGCTCTCATCTCTATCTTTGCTTCTTTTCCACTAAGGCCTCATAATAGCCCCACAGATCAATACAGAGAGTAGCTGGCAGCAGAAGAAGGGACTAAAGCCACAATATGGAGTTGAGTTTTCCCCAATTACTGTAGAAATTGAGCAGAAAGGGACTGATGGTTTTAGTACGGCAGTTTAAAGGGGCTCATCTGAACAAGTTCATTTAGAGTTCATTAGACTAGTTGTTAGCAGCACCAGTGTAACCAGGGTTTTACTAAATCCCTGTCTGAGAATTTCTTCAGATTTAATCCATGACTGACGTTTTAACGCATGGCAACAAGCGTGTCTGGCTTCTACACAAGTACCACTTCTAAAAAAACATGTGAGTGTGTGATTTATCAAAAACACAAAATGGTGCAATTGAAAAATGCCAGTGGTTATTAAAATTGTCCAGAGTCTCAGTCAACTGCAGCTCAGGGAAAAACTTCAAAGGTCAGAGTAGTTATTGGGCTGCATTTGCCACGGAAATGTCCGCTCTCACATTACCCCTCTGGTTGCTATGGTTACTGACTATACCTCATCTTCTCCTCTTTCTGGGAGAGTCTTTAGCAGTGCCTGGGGAGACCGTGGGAGTTGGCCTGTGAAGTACATACAGGGACCTGTTACCTTGAAGGAGACGAGGAGGAAGCTTAGTGTATTTTGGACTAATGACTCTCTGGTCTGTTGTGCAGCAGCTTTTAATAACTGCAACTGATATCACATGGCCAGCCAGATAAGAGATTAGAGAAGATGATGGTGAAGACTTAATCACTTGAGCCCTAGGATAAGTCATCACTTCCACAGGAGACAGAGACGTAATGCAAGCAGACCGCAGCAGAAAGACCATCTTGTTTCAATTTTCAATCACTCAAGTTAAAACCACAAGGCCAAAACCTGCACGTGTTGACTCTGACTCTCTCTAGCAGGGGCAGTATGGCCCCAGCAAATCTGTGAGGATTTGCATAATCAAAAGATTTGGACACATAACAAGCTCATAATTACAAATATCTGTCTGGAGCTCCTTTGCCTAATTTCTATGGGACCAGCCTCTATGACTGCATCTGTGTCTAAACCACTTAAAATAGAGATAAGCTAATATAGTTTGAACATGCTCATGTGAAAGACCAAAAACAGCCTCTCAACAGGATTTTCTTAATCTACTAATCATGGGCCATTTACATAACTGCTTCAGTCCAGCAGCAATTAAGCAATTATTGCCCCCATTTCCTTTTTCCCCACAATGTGGCATCTCCTCTCATTACCAGACTGTTAATCTGACTCAGTCTCCTGAGTTCTGGTGCTTTTTTTTTTGTAAGGCTCTCAACTGCTGGCTCTCCTCACTTTTATCCTGAGTCGCTCTCTGAACTTAAATCAACACGATGAACTTTAGCAGTATCTATTACTGCTCAACTGATGCAGCAGAAAAAGAACACACACTTTCTTTATTTTTGCATTTCTAATCAATCATATTTTCTCTTGAAAGTAAAGGTGCTCCTCCTGCTTTTGACCAGGAATCCCCTAATCGTTCATCCCACAAACTCCCATATACCAGTGCCAAAGACAGGGGACCCACTGTCCCTAAAGGTGGTTAAGTATATGATGTGAAGCCTGCTGTACACACTCACAAATTGACCTTTCCTAATACTCAAGTACAAAACAAAAGAATACAACAACCTTAAAACCTTCACAAAGGCATTGCATTGTCAATTTATTAAAAGGAATATATTTCATTATAGAATAAGTATCATCTTATGTAATCATAAGGTGTAATCATTTTTGCAATAATGGATAATTAAAAATCCTTCAAAATGTTTTGTGGTGTCATAAGGTTTGATAACAGCTAAAAAGCTGATTCAAATGTGTTGCAAAGGGAAAGAGGTGCCCACACTGAAAAGATGGCTGACGGAGCTGACAGAGACCTTTCATCTGGAAGGATCTGATACTCTATAAAAGACAGAACTGAACAATTTGAAAAGATCTGGCGACCACTGCTTTCCTACTGACTTTCTTGTCTTAGCGCTCAGGGATGGGAATGGCTGAGGGGGTCTTGCTTTGAGTACTGAATTGTGCACTGTTCTGTATTGGACCTCTGTTTTTTGGAAATTAATAAAAACATTTGAAACATAAAATGTTTCACGGTATTGGAAAGCATTTCGTGACCACCTTGTATCAATTTTCAATCACTCAAGTTATAGAACTTTTTAATATTGTTAAGGTGGTTGTGTGGGGGGGGTATTTATAACAAACTATAGTTCTTTGTCTTGAACGTGATCATTAAAAAGCTAAACAAAATAAACCAAAAGGATTCATTGATTTACAATGCTAACAATTGTTTCCTGGTATATCGAGGGGATGGTATTCGAAGAAAGTAATGTACAATATTTATTTCTGTCTTTTGCTTTGTGAAGTGCATTTGTTCAGCATATTCTTCACTACAGTGGTAGTAAAGAATTAATTGGAATTACCATAATAATCAGTGTACTTGTGTAACCTTGAGGGTTTTTTTTATTTTTTTTAATTTTGGAGTTGTACATTTTTCAATTGCTTTTAGAGTTAGTATTATGTTGGAAATACCTTTAAGCCACGATTAGAATAATGAGTTAAGGGTGAAAAGTGAACACTTACAGTGCTCAAGTAAAGGTACAGTTACTTAAAAGAAATTACATGAAGTTCATGTAAAAGTAACAATCTGTGAATTGACCCAATTTAAAGTAAAAAAAAACAAAAAAAATATGCAAGTGTACTCAAAGAGCTGAATATTTCAATACAATTTTGAGGTTGAGTTAAAAAAACAACAACAACTAGGGTGTGATGAGGTGAACAAGTTATTTGTTCCAGTAATATAATATAGCATAAAATAATATCTAACTTGGATAAAATGGAATTACCTTGGCATTTTACCCTGATGTTTATAAAAGTAGATTTTCAAGATCAGTGAAAATGTATTTTACACACTCTGTGAGTCATATTTAGTATAGAAGAAGAAGAAGAAGAAGAAGAAGAAACCTTTATTCGTCCCACACGGGGAAATTTGCAATGTTACAGCAGCAAAGGGGACAGCGTTGATAAAGAATAAGTATAAAAATGGTATAAAAATAGCATGAAAAATAGCAGTATGTACATTATTCTACCAATGTCAATATAAAAAAAGGGCTTGAATACAGAAACTAAAAAGCAAATCCTATAAGGATTATTTACACATTCACAAAGTAATTGCACATGAATGTAAGTGATTGCACATGGATGAATTGCACATTGTCAAGAGAGTTAGCACAGTAATTGTACATTGTAATTGCACATTGTTCGATAATTGCTCAGTTTATGGTGACTGGGAGCAGTGCTGGTTGTAAAGTCTAACAGCAGCAGGCAGGAAAGACCTGCGGTAGCGCTCCTTCGCGCACTTCGGGTGACGCAGCCTGTCACTGAAGGAGCTCACAGGGCTGTCAGAGTGTCCTGCAGGGGGTGGGAGTCCCTCTCCAGCATGGATGCCAGCTTCACCAGCATCCTCCTTTCTCCCACCACCTGCACTGAGTCCAGGGGGCACCCCAGGACTGAGCTGGCCTTCCTGATAAGTCTGTCCAGTCTGTTCCTGTCTGCAGCCGAGATGCTGCTGCCCCAGCAGACCACTCCATAAAAGATGGCTGATGCCACCACAGAGTCAAAAAAGGTCCTCAGGAGAGCTCCCTGCACTCCAAAAGACCTCAGTCTCCTCAGCAGGTACAGTCTGCTCTGGCCTTTCCTGTAGAGAGCACTCGTGTGGTCAGACCAGTCCAGTCTATTGTTCAGGTGAACACCCAGGTATTTGTAAGAGTCCACAATCTCAATGTCCAAGCCCTGGATGTTCACTGGTGTTGGGTGGGGGGGTCTACGCCTACGGAAGTTCACCACCAGTTCCTTGGTCTTCCTCGCGTTGATCTGGAGGTGGTTCCATTGGCACCAGTCCATAAAGTCCTGGGTCAGTCCTCTGTACTCCCGGTCATTGTCCTCAGTGATGAGGCCGACAATCGCAGAGTCGTCAGAGAACTTCTGCAGGTGGCAGCTGTCTGACCTGTACATGAAGTCCGCCGTGTACAGGGTGAAGAGGAACGGAGCCAGCACCATTCCCTGTGGGGCCCCTGTACTGCAGACCACCATGTCAGATACACAGCCCCGTGCCCTCACATACTGCGATCGGTTTGTGAGGTAATCCTGGATCCAGCCCGATAGGTGGTGGTCCACCCCCGTGTGCTCCAGCTTGTCCCTCAAGAGAAGAGGCTGGATGGTGTTGAAAGCACTGGAGAAATCAAAGAACATGATCCTCACAGTGCCCTCTGGCTTCTCCAGGTGAGACAGAGCTCTGTTCAGGAGGAAGATGACAGCATCATCCACCCCGATGCCAGGCTGGTAGGCAAACTGAAGTGGGTCCATTGATGAATTCACCAGAGGCCGGAGGTGAGAAAGAACCAGCCTCTCCAGAGTCTTCATCAGATGGGACATCAGTGCCACCGGCCTGTAGCTGTTCAGGTCCTTGGGGTGAGGTGTTTTAGGCACTGGTACCACGCAGGATGTCTTCCACAACTGTGGTACCCTCCCCAGCATCAGGCTCATGTTAAAGATGTGCTCCACAATCCCACACAGCTAGTCTGCACAGGACTTGAGGAGCCTGGAGCTGATGCCATCCGGACCTGCAGCCTTCTTGGACTTTAGTTTCCTGAGCTCGTGTCTCACCTGGGTGGACATGAGGGACAGGTGGGAGGAGGGGGGCTGGGTGCTGGAGGGTGTGGGTTGGGGTGTTGGCCTTCTGGCAGGAGTAGCAGTTGGGGGTGGTGGTTGAGGGCTGGAGGTCATGGAAAGGGGGGAGGAGGTTAGGGTGGGACAACGACCTGGAGATGCAGATGAGGGGAGTTGCAGCAGGGCTGGCAGGGTCGGGGGAGGGGCAAGTGCCTGGTCAAACCTGTTGAAGAACAGGTTTAGATCATTCACCCACTTCTGGTACCCCACAGCTGGAGAGTCTGGCTCCTTGGTCTTCAGGCCCCTCCAGACTCCGTTGACGTTTCTTTGCTGCAGCTGGTCCTCCATATTCTTCCTGTAGTTGTCCTTCCCCTCTCGGATCTTCCTCCTCAGCTCCTTCTGCACAGCCTTCAGCTCCTCCTTGTCTCCTGACCTAAAAGCTCTCTTCTTCTCCTTCAGGAGAGCCTATATTTCTGGATTAATCCAGGGCTTGTTGTTTGAGAAGCACCGTACAGTCCTGGTGGGTACAGTGTTCTCTACACAGAAGTTAATATAGTCAGTGATACAGTCTGTAAGCACTCTGTGATCATCCAGATAAAAATAAAACGAGAAATATCAATAGATTTAAGTGTCCTGATATATCAAAAAACTAAAGCTCATTTATATTTGTATTTTTTGACATTTAATGTTGTTAATAAAGTGTTTATTCCAGTGTGTGATGACCCTGTAAGGGAATAGATGATGGATGGATGGATGGATGGATGGATGGATCACAGTAATCAGATGCCATGACAAATGTAACAAAGTACAATATCCAAAATAACATACACAAATAAAAGTAGCATTAGGTAAAAAAAAAAAAAACTCAAAAGAGTACAAGTACACAATAAAACTACGTAAATATATAAGGGGGGTGGGGTGGGGTGGGGGTGAAGGGGAAAGGTTTCTGGAGCCCAGAGTCATGTGGAGGCCCATGAAGGTTAGTAGGTCCATCCTAAATTTAGACCACTTGCACTAACGAGACATATTTAACATGCACATGTTGATATTATTATTGTTTTTCATGCCTTTATTTAAGTGACAGGACAGCAAATTGTAAGATTTGGAGAGGGTGAAACAACATGAGGTAAAGGAGCCACAAGCCTCATTCAAACCAAGCCAGCCCCTTCAAGGTGTGCAGATCAATATTAATAAATAACATGCAGGGAGTGTCCATTTACTAGTTATTTCAGGGTCCCTGTGGGCGGGCCTACATGTATTTGGTTTTCATTCTTATTGCCATATGAACTGTTATGTAAATTGTTGGCTCTGTTGTTTGAACTTATTGTAATTCATCTATCTTGAATTATGAACTGGAAAATAACAAATTAAATATCGATTATAAAAATCTTGCGAGTTATTTTAAGGCAACAGCGGTAAATCTTCTTTTTGGTATCAAAATACAGGTATATACATGTATACTGAGGAATCATGGGTCTCAAAAAAGTAAACAACATGCAACAACAAAGGACAACAGGACAACATGTCATGTACTGCCACCTTGTGGTGAAATGCTAGTATTGCATGTTATTTGAACTTGAAAACAGGTACCACAAAATGGTCAATCGCATAGGCAGACAAATGAGAAAATCTTAAGCTGTCCAAGAGTAACATATCATGGAAGATAACTTACATTTTTTTCTGTCTAGCCGTCAAGTCATAATTTATCTCCTACATTAACTTGGTTTCAGCCTTGGAGGTTTTCGACAGTTGATTGCTATTGACTGGGAGACGTTCCATGACTGTCAGTCCTGACAACCAATCAGATTACGTTTTGAAATGCGAGTCATCGTATTTATCCAATCACAGCACGTACTTTCTGAGTGAGCGTGGGAGTGTAGGCGTGGCTATCACTGTAGCAGCTGGCAGTCTTCTCTGAACATTGTGTGTGTTTGGAGTTTGATAACACGGATCCAAAGGACAGAGGGACTCTTCTAAAACGAAAGACGAGAATGACTTGGGACAGAAACTGAGGCATTTCCCCCAGACTCTTCTTCGAGGGTTTACATTAAACAGGTGCGTTAGAGGTAAAGGTGAGCGAGGGCATGTTTGCTGGGTACGTTAGCATTAGCACAGCCTGTTATAGCTATCTGGTCATATATCACAGTCAGCTATATGGAGGCTACTTATAGACCGAGGTAATATGTAACGCTAATACTGGTAGAATATAAGGTACTTCAAGTAATGTTACAATATAAGCCCAGTTCAGTAAGTATGGTGTATTATTAGGAGCCTCTTCTTGCCTGCTAAGGGGGTTCCCTAAATTGCAGCTGGACTCATCACTTTCCAGTCAGGGCACTTCAAGGATGTCTCTTTCCTTTCGCTGCCAGGGCTCACAAGATACCATAGTGCCATAAATAGACTGCTCACTGCATGGTGTGTTTGCCTTCACTGAAAACAAAAGTATGTACATAGCTGATCTAAGCAACGATCAAAAACACAGTTAATCCATCATTTGTAAGATAAAACACAAACTAAACACTATTCAGCCAGTTAAGAACTTCTCATTTGAGTTTTAAGTCCAACATTAAACATATTTATTTTATTTCCGTAATCTTTCAAGGATTTCTCTTTTGCAGCAGCTTGGACTATACACTTCTGAAAAGGTCATAATAAATGGGTGGAGATTGTCAGGCCAAGATATGAGATGTTCAGTGGTTTCTGTAATGTTTGATCTGCTAGAAAGCACTGTGGTTGATTAATTTTATACATCAGGTGTCCAGGGACTTCACCCCCCCCCCCCCCCCCCCCCCCCCCTTCATATTTATGGTCTTTGTCTGAAACACCCATCCATCAATTATCTATACCTACTGCTTATTGCCTTAAGTGTTGTGGGTGGCTGGTGCATATCCTAGCTTACATTGTACAAGAGGGAAAGTACACCCTGGAGCAGTCGCCACATTGAGAGACAGATAGCCAGTCACATTCACCTACACCTAAGGGCAATTTGGACTCTTCAATTAACCTGACAAGCATGTATTTGGTTTTTGGAAGGAAGCCAGAGTGCCAGGAGAGAACCCACACATGCACAGGGAGAACACTCAAACTCCTAACAGAAAGGTCCTCATCGGCCTGGGATTGAACCATCAACCTTCTTGCTATGAAGCACATGTGCTATCTGCTGCACCACAGTCCTACAGAAAGTACAGAGTTGCAGTTGAAGTGCTGAAGTTATGGAGGGCCCCCCCCAAAAGAAAGCAAAGACATGGTCCAATCCAAATTTAAGCAAATATCAAAATTCTTACCATTAATTAAAAGAAATTAAAATTGTTCATGCCAAAGAGTATGCAAGTTTTTTACAATCTACCACACCATGTACTCAATTACAAGCGCCCTTGTATTGGCCCTTTTTACGTTAGTTATGAGCAAGTGTATAGCAACACTAGAGCCAATCCAGAATGCATTCATTGGGCCTTCAGGGGCCCAGCCATTTCTGTTGGCAGGCCTGCCTAGGAGCCCTTTTTTAAATTCACTTTGCTTATGTAACAGTTCTAAATGGTGTCTGTGGTTTTACTGAGCCTTGACACGCCCACTCCCGGCAGGGCCCACTTTGAAATCACTGGTGTAGTCATGATTATTACTGTCCTTTCCTCACGTAGATTTTTATTGAGGAGCAAGGGTCACCCAAAATAACTTCCAACTAACTCATCCCAGGTGCAATTTTTTAAGTTGAACCCTTTTACTTGTTTTGGTCTTAAAAAGATAGTTTATATATTATTTTCCTCTTCTATTTCTTTCTTTTTTGTCATTTCAATCCGTACTACTTTTGATTGATGTGTTGTCTATTTCTATTTCCAGCCATGGAACCTTTAAATCCTGGCAACTCAGTTATGCCAAAACCTGGCTCCTCATCTCCCTCCTCCCTGAGGGCCGACCTGTCCTCTACCAGCTCATCTCCTAACACAACTACACCTACATTAGAGTGCCAGAAGCCTAAACTCACAATGCCTACCCCTCCAGCAACGCCTTCATCATCTACCTCTACTGCCTCCCCGCGAACTTCCCCAGGTCTTTCCTCACGCTCCTCCTCAATTTCCACACCTCCTGCATCTCCACTGCGACAGCCCATCAGGAGTCCGTCTCTGGTTGGCAGGTCTCAGCTCAATGCAACCCTGACTGAAAGTTCTCCGAATGGATCCACAGCTGCTAAGGCACCACAGCCTCCCCCGACCCCCGAACCAGGTGAGAATAAAACACATGGACACTTTCAAACGTCTTTCTTTACTCTGTTGTCTTTGACTTTGACCAGTCAGTGCCTTCAGTTTACTGTTTGTGCTGCAGGGTTACCATAACAACCATATACTATGACATGGAAAGCAGGGAGCCTCTCCCACACTGCTGACTTAAAGAAAAAACCTGTCTTACCCCTGCCTTTATTTAGACTCTGATGAGTTCCAGCCAACCACATCCAGTTTGTGAAGTTTACATAGTCACAGATGTCTTGGCTGCTCTAGGAATATCACATTTTAATTGGCTATATGACTTTGCAGTGCACCTAAGTATGAAAATGTGGATCATTGGATGGTGTGAAGTCTAATGCCTCAGTCATTATTGTAAATAGTCTCTTGCTTTTGACCCAGATAAAACTACCTTGTGTGATTTGCACAGCTGTCTAACCACAAACACAAAATCATATTTCTGCTAATGTAAAAATAGGAGACAGATTGCATCACTGTGTAAGTGTGTGTGCTCGGGTAGCTCGCAGCTGCTGTTGACTTGTGCTGAACAAACTGTTATTTTGGGGGTGAGGCAGATGATCAGCCAGGGTGCAGCAGATCCACGTTTCAATTCTTTTGCTTCCAGGGACAGGCGGGCACAGACAAAACATGTTAGCCCTCCACACTATCACTTTCAGGCAGCGAGCGTTTCACAACTTGAAAAGGGTTTCCACATGTTGTCACATCCGTCTTTTTCCGGAATACATGCACAGAAAGATTTTTCTGTAGTTGGTTTTAAACCAAAACTAATGACACGCATCTTTCTCATTAACACTTTATAAAGGGAATTTAAAAAAAAAGGCAAACTCATCAGATTTGTGGGTGAAAAAAAGTCTTCAGGGTTCAGAAGGAGTTTTTTGGATCATGACCTCTTTCTGGAAGAGGGGTCTGAGGCTAACTCTCTGGTAGGACTGAAAAATAATGGAAAAAGTGACGTTGCATTTTTCTTTCAAGAAATGTTGCAATTTTAAGAAAAACAGGACGCTACTATGATTAAATTAAGCAAGTTTTCTAACGACTTGAATTCAGGCAATTAATGTGAGTCTTTCAAACATGGTTCGTATAATTTGAAACTTAAGGCTGTTTCGCGTCAGGTCTAAACTTTTTAAGAACAAAATTTGATGCAAAAAATCAAGGGTTTTAAAAATAGCAGAATAACAAAAAGTAAAATGTAGAAAAAGAATGGTCCACTAAAACCAAAATAAAAACAAGGTTTAAAAATATCCCAAACTAATTGAAACTGTATTTTGTGTTTATAAAACCAACTAATAAGATGAAAATGTAGAAAAATGTCTCTCCTTTTTCTTGTTTGCCTGCACGTGACTTACCTGTCCTTTATTCTCATATTTAGTGATTTACATGTAAGATTAACCCTTGTACATGCAGATTCATTTGTTCGCATTGTTACAGGCTATACAAGCCAGTGTCCTTAATCGTTCTTCTAAAGACCTCTCTAGTAATGTTTTGGTGGCATACTTATGTTTCAAGGAAACTATTCAAACCATAACATCTTCTAATTCACCTGCACCTGTAAATATTCAGTTGTAATCAGAACATACATGTGAATCATGATTCTTGTATGTAAAAAATACTTTTTTTTATGTTTAACAGAAAACTGTCCTTTTGACTTATAAGAAAATAGGCTCCGCTTTACAGAAATGTGAATGGATTTTTATTTGCTTTTAGATAGTGGGCAGAGAGAGAGAGAGACCTGCAGGGAGAGCTGCACAGAGACTTGATGCACTAGCTGACATTGAGGATTAAAGGAAAGATGTTCACTCATCTCCTAGAAGTTGTCTGTTTTTTATCTCGAGAAAAGTTCAGTCCCTTTCCTCAGACCCACCAACAAAACCTCACATAGATCTGCTGTATGAAGTCATAGAGCAATGTAACATGATTGTGAGCACAGGCCACCTGAGCCAGAGTAGTTTAAAACGGCCTGATATGAGTGGTTACATGTCCTGTATTACTAAAGTGACTCTTGTAGAAATGATCTACATTTTAGAAATGATGTGACTGATACTATTTAGACAGATAGATAGATAGACAGACAGACAGATAGATGGGCGGCATGGTGGCGCAACAGGTAGTGCATGTGCCTCACAGCAGGACGGTTGCTTGTTTGATCCCTGTTTCAATCAGAGCAATACTGTGTGAAGTTTGCATGTTCTCCCCGTGCATGCGTTCTCTGTGGGCACTCTGGCTTCCTCCCACAGACCAAAAACATGCTCATTAGGTTGACCGGTGACTCCAAATTGCCCTTAGATATGAGTGTGAATGGTTGTCTGTCCCTGTATGTGGCCCTGTGATTGACTGGCAACTGGTTCAGGGTGTACCCTGCCTCTTGCCCAGTGTCAGCTGGTTTAGAAAGGATAAGCGGTATAGATATTGGATGGATGGATAAATGGGTACTTTATTCATCCCCTCATTTAGGTCTTATTCCTGACTAGTTGGCCTTTACATAATACAAAAATCCACAAATAACATTAAAATTAATAAGTATGAATTTTCACTGAATAAAAACTAAACTAACAAACCAGCATCAAAAACTGATTTAAACTAAACTGACCCTGACAAATAACTCGGAGAATAACATAGCTCTGTATTCTTTTCAGTTGTCAAAATAATGTGATGACCTAATATTGAGGAAGCTGCACTAGCCTTTGCTGGAGCTATTGGCAGCATATCTCTTGCTAACACAAAAATGGTTTGCTTTATTACTAAATTTACCACAATTTCTCTGAGGGTCGCTGATAGCTAGCTTCAGTTCCTTCTGACTACATGAAAACAGTGTGAGAATGTGTTTTCTGCACATGATTTTTTATGGTAATGGGATAAATTTAGACTTTGCTGACACTGATGGATCTGTATTTCAGACATGAAAAAAGACAATAAAATAAAAATTCAATAAACAGTACTGAAGTGAACCTAAAAAACAACAATAGAGAACGTATTGACAAAATGCAAACAATACATGTTTGACAAAAAGTAGGAGGAAGTTTTCACTCTAAACAGACTTTAGTCACAAGGTTATTGAAATTACTTACCTGGGATTAAGACAAAACTGAGATTTATTGGCAGCCCTACTCTTTGAACATAGTCATGCCTGACTACACTGATAGATATCAGTGATTTTATAACACTCTTTTTCAACCATCAGAAGAATATCTTGAGTGCTTTTTACTACAGGGGTGAGAGGGTCCTTGCAAAATCATGGAGATAGAAGTACTGAAAGAAGTCTGAGCTGTGTAAATCAGAGATCAGACTTTGTCAGTTAAATCTGACAAAATCAATCTATTGGTGTGTACCGTTTACCTCTGAACTTGGAAGTTGGAATTATATCACATCCCAGTGAAACGCATTCCAGGTATGAGCAGGTAAAGTCAGGGTACCTGAAAATTGTCTGAATCCCCAGTAGGAAATTTCAACCAAAGGAGGTGTTTCCAGTGACATACCTGACTCACAACAGGGGAAAAAATGGAGCACACCAAATGTGCAAATCTTCCAGGCAGTTAAGACCTAGAGATACAGTATCATTATCGTTGATGGTTTGAAGATAAAATTTTAAATATGACTAAGGACAAGAGAAAAGTTATCTAAAGTCGTTTACCTATGTTGTTTACCTGTAAACAGAAGAGGGATTAAAATAAAGGGGTGCATGTTTGGATACTACCTTTATTTGAAAATGTGTTAGATATTTGAACAACTTTAAAAAAAAATCCTTTGTGACGTATTTCCTGTCTGCTTTCCTCAGAAGAGCCAGAGGAGGAGGTCAGTTTTGAGGATCTGGAAGAGAGAGCAAAGTCAGGAGATGCTAAGGCACAGACAAAGGTCAGTGTCCCTGAAACATATTGCATATGTTATAGACTTTAATGAGCATATGTTGAGCCCCAAACAGATGAGCAGAGTTATGATACATTTTATTTTAGAGAGACATATTGGTGGCAAGGACGGGTCACATAAATGCTTATTGTACAAGTCTGATTGTCTGTGTGTGGTGATGTCCAGATGGGGCGTTACTTCCTGGCATTGGCAGAAGAACGAGATGAGGAGCTGAACAACTGCACAGCGGTCACTTGGCTCATCCAGGCTGCAAAACAAGGTCGCAGGGACGCCGTCAAACTGCTACAGCAGTGCTTAGCCTCCAGGAAAGGTACCAGAAATCTCCCACTTCCTCCCTCAGTACCTCTGAAATAACTGCTTTCATCTTCTATAAAAAGGGAAGACAACACTTTTCCTGTTGTAGTCCTTCAGTAGCCTGCGCTTGATGTGTTATAGGCATCACCCTGGAGAATTTTGAGGAGGTGAAGAAGTTGTGCACAGAGACACGCTTTGAGAGAGGAGTCAGGAAAGCAGCTCTGCTCATGTACTGGAAGTTAAACCCAGAGAGGAAGAAGTCTGTTGCTGTTTCTGAGATGTTAGAGAACGTGGAGCATGTCCACACAGAGCCAGGTATGAGAGGGAATAATGCTCAATCAAACACATGAAACAACCCAGAACAATTTACAGAATTATACAAAAGAATGAAAGACAAGCTGCATGTTAAGAGTATTTCTATCACCCTTTGTTGTTTACAGGTAAACCAGTCTCCCCAGGTCCTTTAAACAGCTCTGCCAAGAAACAGAGGAGAATCCTGGAGTCTATGGTGACCAGTGAAGGTATGTGGGCCATAAAACTACGTTTAAAGGGTATCCTCAACACAAAACAGTTTTCTTTCTCTTAAATCATTGCCAATAACCATTAACTGGCTGCTCTATAAGGTATACCCATTCAGCATGTTAACCCAAAAAGCTAATCAGCCAATCACATGACAGTAACCCAACTAATTTTGGTACATAGCAGAGATGGGGACTGACTGGAAACTGAGGATGTAATTCACTAACCTGACACACCAGATGGGACGTTGAGTATATTTCATTACTCCACCTGGGCAACAGCCCATAGAAAGTGTTTGGGAATGGGCAGAAACTTTTTAAAGCATATCCGGCAGATGATGGGGCAGTCGTTCCATCAGTCATATTCATTATGGGTCAGTCAGATAGTGTAACATGGGGGCGCTACTGCAGTGGTGTAAAATACAAAATGTAAGCCACTTTTTAGAACAAACTCTTTGGCAAAAAATGTGGGAGGAAAATATCCTTTCTGTTGGCTAGTTTTTAGTGTCATTATTTGTTTTTCATTTAATAAAGATTTAATAAAGTTTTTCTCATGTAGGACCTAGTTAACTTTGAATAGATGAACACTTTCTTCGGGTAAATCAGTAATAAAAAGTCACCTAAGGTTAAAATCAAGTCTTCTGGGTCCTTGCAGCCTCCTCCCACGTGGGCCTTGATGATTTTGTTGAGATGACTAAGAAGTACGCTCAGGGTATTGCACCCTCTCCAGTGATGGCTGCCGCAGGAGGTGATGATGATGACGATGATGAGGATGTTGTGGTGAAGCATCCAGATGAACTGCCTTTACACCAGAAGGTAGGAAGCCTCCGATATATTTGCTTGTCGATTAGAATCACAAGTATAAAACTTCTTCGGTTGTAAAAACTCTTCTCACCTAATGATCAAGAATAATTCAGTATAGTGTGGCACAGCAGGTAGTGCATGTGCTGGGTTGCCTGTCCTGACCCCGTGTCCCTTAGGGCCTTTCTGTGTGGAGTTAGTGTGTTCTCCCTGTGCATGTGTAGGTTTTCCCAGGGCACTCCAGTTTCTTCCACAGACCAAAATAAATGCCTGGCAGATTAATTGGAGACTCTAATTTGCCTATATGTGTGGGTGAGTATTTGAAGGGTCTGTCTCTCTATGTGGCCCTGCCATTGGCTGACAGCTGGTTCAGGGTGTACCCTGCCAATGTCAACAGGGATAGGTTCCAACCCTGTGACCCCAAAAGGGATAAGGGCTATAGGTAAAGTATGGGTTACTGAACAATTCATAGCACCTAGGTCACACAATTCAAAGAAGAATTTGAAGAAAAAGATAAAACAGTAAAACAAACATTACAAAGGGCACAGGTTCTCCCATCACAGGTAAAAATTAGTCAGTGCCACTGGAAATATAAACATTATCAATGGACCACTTAAGAAATTTTGATTTTATTAAAGGCGAAGAAAAAGTGTGCAGACTAGAAAAACTGAAGTTTGATGTTTTTTACTGTAATAATACAACATGTGTAATATGGTTCCTAAAATTTTCTTCCATTAATTGCAGTTTGAATGTATAAAGTGTAAAGAAGGTAACTTTTGAACTTGAAACAAATAGTAGATAATAGGTGTGAAATTTCACATGAAATATTTATGATCACGACATCACTTTGGATGGGGAACACTATTATTTAAAAATTACCAAGACTAAAGGTTTGTCCTTTTCTTTTTAGAATAGACCATTTTTATTAACAGTCATCAAATTAGAATAATTGTAAGAGTCATACTAAACAAAGCTAATTGAGATTAAAAAAATGTGTGCAATGTGCAAAACCTCCTAGCTCCAAGAGTACAAATTTCTGACAAGGCATTTCTGAGATAGTTCACTTAGTCATTAGCAACAGTGTGGTAATCACTTCCTTCTTGTGCCATGACCAACATTTCCTTAAATTTCATCTGAATCCGTTGAGAACTTTTTGAGTTAGCTTGCTCACTGATGGACACATGTCAATAAAAACATAGCCTTCATGAGGGAGTTAATAAGCAGTAATTTAAAAAATATTAGGGGAAAATTTAACAGATGTTGATCTCTTATATGCTCATGGAGAATGAAGTACTAATATGTTCTTAGTTCTGACTAATAAGCAGCTAGTAATTAGCGATTACACAGACCCTAAACCAAAGAGATTCAACACATTTGAGACTGAAGCAGTGGAGTGTTGTGCCGTCCCTATTTGCATCATCATCTTACAAACAGACGAGAGGACAGAGGAGATAGGAGGGGATTTTGAGGAGTTGTACCTGAAGATACACGAGAGCTCCCTCTGTAGAAGTGTTTTGGCCGACAGACCCTCTTATTAGATGTTACTCTGTGACTGGATGCTACAGCGGCATGAACTTTAATGAAACCTCAAAGCATCAGCAGAGTTTATTAATGGAGGGAAAAAATTGACCTTTTAACAGATGCCATACAGACCACTGAAATGATTACACACCATCAATTTCTTTAGAACTGATATGTGATTAAAACAGAACAAAATAAACGTGTTTTAATTTCATGAAATAAGAATAACTGTCACAAAATCAGTTTGATATTAGTGCATGAGTCCTGGGTTTTTATTTTATGTGTTTTCTGAATCACTGATAACCTTATCATAATTTGGTCTTTATATCTAAAGGAGCTCAATTTAAACAGAAATATCTTATTAGGAATATTTCATTTTTGTTTTCTGTATTTTTAAGAATTAAACTAAAGTCTAGGGGAGGCAAAGTCTGTTTTCATTTGGAAAGACTTCACACTTCTCATCATTAGAAAAGTGTGTCTTAAGGCTGATGATAAATACATGTCAGGGTTTAATAAATGTAAAACCAAGTAAATGATATCCAGGGTTGCAGATATATCTTAACAGTATCTGTGTTTACAATCAGTTAATGTTATTAATGTCATCAGTGAATCTAAACAAGATCATTGATTAATTTAATAATAAGGTATTTTCTCCTTAAACTGCCTACAGATTTTATTTACCAAACAGAGAACTACACAGAAAAAAAATCCGACACATTAAAATCTTTATTTTATTAGAATGAATACAGGGTTTGAATGTGTGTCAGATCAGCTGTCATCATCATCACAAACAGCTTCAAATGCAGTGCCTCATGGCTCCTAAAGTCATGACTCCTCTGTCCTCTCTGCTCTAGTTCATTTCCTTGCTTTTCTGCTGGGAGGGAAGTGGGTGCAAGGGAGAGATGCAGGTGGAGGAGGGGAGGAATGCAAATTAGGGAACCGAGAAGTAGCCAGTATGTCAGCGCCATCACAAAAAGGCTGCAATAGCTTCTGTGTGCCACCAGATGTCACTGTACTTCTGCTGAATAACTCCAGAGCTCAAATCTTTTTATTATTTTTGAAAAGAAAGGACCTAAAGCTTCATGAGGCCATGCTGGCCAGTCTCTTTAAAACACAAACTATTTCTCTCCTTTTCACCGCCAGCTTTTAAAGTTCCCTCTGTACGCCTTGCTGGAGATAAAGGAGCACCTCATCGACTGGGCGTCTCGGGCAGGCATGCAGTGGCTCAGCGCCCTGATCCCCACACACCATGTCAACGCACTCATCTTCTTTTTCATCATCTCCAACCTCACCATCGAGTTCTTCATCTTCCTCATACCCCTGCTGGTGTTCTACCTCTCCTTCTTCTCCATGGTCATCTGCACACTGCGGGTTTTTCAGGTTGGTCGATCTTTTGACTCGAGTGTTGGTGAGAAGGTCAAAGCAAGCAGAATTAAACATTATATTTTGTTTTTCTTTCCTGAAGAATTCAAAAGCGTGGGAGAACTTTCGGGCTCTGACAGATCTGCTGACTCACTTTGAACCTGGTCTGGATCTGGAGCAGGCCGAGACAAACTTTGGATGGACACACTTGGAGCCTTATTTGTAAGTACATCTCACAGGATTCAAGGAAGATTAGGTGACAGTATTTTAACCCTGCAAATAGGAATCCAGGACAATAATAAAAAAACATTTGTAAAACAGGATTTGAAAAAAGCTATCAGTTCATAAAAATTAGTTCAGATTTGAAGGAAAAGAGAAATGAAGATTGAATTAGTAAAAAAAAAAGTTAAAATAAATTTAGGTGCAATTAGCAAACACACAACAAATGAAAAGAAGTTAAAGGAAATGTCGCATCCTTGTTTTATTTATTGAGCCAGTGCAAGTTTCCTGTCCTATGCTGACAGAAGAGCACCCAGTGTGGTCCTCTGATGTTGTACCCCTTCTGCTTCAAAAGTTGAGGTGCTGTGCATTCAGCAATTATGATCTGCATACCTTGGTTGCAGCAAGTGGTTATTATAGTAACTGTTGCCTTTCAATCACCTTGAACCACTCTGGCCATTCCCCTCTAACCTCTGGCATCAGCAAGACATTTTCACCCAGTGAACTGCCACTCACTGGACATTTTCTCTTTTTCAGACTATTCTCTGCATACCCTAGAGATGGTTGTGTGTGAAAAAGCAAATCAGCTGTTTGAAAAATATGCAGAGCAATCAGTCTTGCACCAACAACCATGACACATCAGAACTCACTTAAATCACCTTTCTTCTGCTTTCTGGTGCTTGCTTTGGGTTTTAGCAGGTCGTCCTGACAATGTTTACATTTCCAAATGCATTGAGTTGCAGCCATGTGACTGGCTGATTAGCTATTTGCATAAACAAGCAGTTTAAGTGTTGTACCTAATAAAGTGGCTGATGAGTGTATGGTTATGTTACAATGTGTTCAAGGTCTGCTGGAAATATGACAAGCAAATGCCAAATTGTTATCATGATGTGTTCAAATGTTGCATTAAGGAAAAGCATTGTGTTTAGGCAGTAAGTTGAATGCATTGTTTGAGAATAAATTTTGTTTGCAATCAATTTGAAAAAGTAAAAGTATGAAGTGCATGTACAAAATTTATAAACTCATAAATAAAAAATACATACATAGAAAATAAGTAGATCAGATTAATGGCTGTTTGATTAATAATATTAAAGCATGTTGTCACATATCTGAGAAGTTGAAAATTATCCTTCAGTTGGGTCGCAGCTTGTCACTGAGGGGTGATGGTGGGCCCCGAAACCAGACCAGTTGAGTACCACTGATTTAGGGTATCTGTACCAATAAAAATGAACAGTCATCATCCACAGATGTCAGTGCCTCCCCTCTCTGCTGCACACTGTCTTCCTTATCCAGTGCTAATCTGGACCAGCAAGGGCCCCCTGAAATCTAACTGTCCAAAAAAAATGTGGACACCTCTGATGCATTTTAGTCTGACCATAAATCAAACTGGCTTTGGCTCCAATGTGCAGAAGATAGTCTGTCCACTGCTCTTAAAATGAATATTAAGATATTTAAAGCAGTCAGATTAAAACTCTTCTTATTTCTGTTCTTTTTTTCAGATACTTCCTGCTCTCCGTGGTCTTTGTGGTTTTCTCCTTCCCTGTTGCCGATAAAGACTGGATCCCGTGCTCAGAGTTAGCTGCCATCGCGCTCTTTTTCACCGTCACTGCTTTCCTCAGCCTTCACGCCTCGGCTCAGCTCTTCGCCCGTAAAGCTCTCCTCACTGAGGTCCTCTCCGGAGCGTGCTCGCTCACACACATCCTGCCAGACTCCCTCTGGTTCCTCAAGCTGTTTGGGATGACCCTCATCAAAGTGCCCCTGGGAGACATTGTGGCATTGAATATGGGAATGCCATGCCTGCTGTACGGACATCTTTTCTACCTCCTCTTCCGTATGGCTCAGCTGAGAGGCTTTAAAGGAACCTACCTGTGCCTGGTGCCCTACCTGGTCTGCTTCACCTGGTGTGAGCTCTGTTTGGTGTTCCTCAACAACTCCTCTGCGATAGGGCTCATCCGCACATGTGTGGGCTACTTCCTCTTCCTGTTCGCCCTCCCCATTCTCTCTCTGGGCCTCGCTGCCATGCTCATCATCCAGCTGATGCAGTGGTTCCTGGCTCTAGAGCTGACAAAGATGGTGGTCACACTCACAGTTTGTTTTGTGCCTGTCGTGTTGAGGCTTTGGACCCGCTTTAGCCTAAACCCCATTGTGGTTTTCCGCTCCTTGTCAGGGAGCAGCGTCGTCAAACTCATCCTGGTGTGGCTCAGTGCCGTGGTGCTCTTCTGCTGGATGTACGTGTACAGGTCTGAGGGCATGAAGGTGTACAACTCCACCCTGACGTGGCCCGAATACAGCAACATGTGCGGCCCCATGGCGTGGAAAGACGCCAACATGGCCCAGACTCAGATTCTCTGCTCTCACCTGGAGGGGCACCGCGTCACCTGGACTGGGCGCTTCAAATACGTGCGAGTGACCGACATTGAGAACGGCCCGCACTCGGTGATCAACCTGCTGCCTGTGTTTGTTGGGAACTGGATGCGATGCTTGTATGGAGAGCCGTACCCTGCATGTGAGGAGAGAAATGTCACAGCAGAGCCTCAACCCCTGCCTGCCCCAGCCCCGCCTCCAGAAGACCCCCTTTGCAAGCTAAAAAGACTGGCGAAGCACGAGTGCCACATCAAACGCTTCGACAGATATAAATTTGAGGTGACGATGGGAATGCCTTTGGAGAAAAAGACAAAAGATGGGACGATCATAGAAGACGAAGACGCCACTAAAGACATCGTCCTGCGGGCGAGTAACGAGTTTAAATCTGTGCTCTTACACTTAAACACGGGTAGCGTGGTGCAGTTCAGCACCATACTGGAGGGCCGTTTAGGATCCAAATGGCCAGTGTTTGAACTAAAAGCCATCCACTGTCTGTCCTGCAAAGACGCAAACATCACAAGTCGCAGGCAGTACAAGATTGAACATGACTGGAGACGCACAGCTCAAAATGCTCTGCAGTTCGGGTTCGACTTCTTCTTTAACCCCTTCCTGACTGCTCAGCTGGAGCAGAGCACAGAGACAGAAACAGAGGCTGAGACACAGGAGGTAGGGTAAAGACAGGAAGATAAACAAACAGAAAGAAGGGGAGATCGAAGAAGCACAAAGATACGGACTGTCTCCAGCAGGACAGTTTTACTGATTAAGGATTACAGCTGCTCAAAACTGTAGGGTTGGGCAGTGTCGTCAAAGACTGAACTCGAGTGTGTTTGTTTGCATCTTTATAGCTTATGAGCCAAAATCAGAAACAAAAACAAAGTCATAAAATGTACACAACGGGATGAAAAAAAATGCTACTGTCTGTAGAATAAGAAATTAACTGCCGAACACTAAGTTATGAAACTTCATAAGCTGGTCATGTACACATTTCATTACTTAACTTAATTTCATGTAAATCAGTAGTTTTATTTTGATTTTGTTTGTTTCCGAACAAAACACTATCTCTGCTGCAAACATTTTAAAATGTCTATCAGATATTTGTGGCCAAAATTGTCAGTATTTATGGTTCAGTTTTTCCTCTAGAGGTGTGCTCCCATTGTTTTGTCTGTGGCTGAAAATGCTGATTTTGCTTTACTCAAAAGGATAATTCAATATTTTAAAGTTGGGTAGTTTGAGGTACATCTTAATGCTAGACACATTAGCCACAGCGACTTAGAGCAGCTCTGTAAGGAGAACACTGGCACTAATCTAATACCCCTTTCAGACTGGCCAAAAAAACCTGTGTAAATCCTCCAACAATCGGCTCCTGTCCGCAGTTTGAAAGGGTCTACTCGGCATTTCGACCTGGGTCGACTCACCCTGCAAGCGACATGGGTTTTTATCAGCTCGTCTCTGACCGGCTTCAGTGAGAACGTCACACCCAGGTCAAGCTGCTAAGTTACAGATGACGTCGGCGTTACGTGCTCACGGCATAACATCGCGCCCGTCCCCTCTGTCTGTAACTTACATGACTCTTTGCCATCTCAGCAACAAATTCCATCCGCCTTTGTATCATCAGCGCCGAGTTCGTACATTTTTAAAGAGGGACAAAAGAACAAAGTACAGAAAACCGTGTCCACGGCGTCCATACTCTTTTCCATTGTTTACGTGGTCGTGTTTTGTCGCGCTGATGATGTCATCAACGTGATGACATCAGCTTGATGCGCCAGAGGAAAAAAAACAGCCACTTAGCTCATCTGCTGCTGAGTAGACCCGGGTCTGCTGGCAGTGGTAAAGGAGTCACTCGTGGGTTAACCAGCGTTGAAAAAACCAGCGTTGACCCGTGGATTTTAGTGTGAAAGCGGTATAAGGGTCTTTTTCAAACCAGCCCCTACACCCTCCCCCTCCGTGGTGGAGGTCACTCCATCAGAAGTCACACTCGTAGCTGAATGAAGTTCACTTTGTCAAGGTGTAGGGTATAAATACAGCGGCAAGCTTTGGGACAAACTTCCCTCTCTCAGGCGGAAACAGGAAGTCTTGTAGGAGCAGCAGTTAGATTAGATCCTCCAGAAGGCGTAGACGTTTAAGGCGTCACCTTGATTATGCAGCAGTGAAATGTGAGCCTCTGTTTTTTGTTGCTAAGACATTCTGTAAAAATCGTTCTGGATATTGATTTTATTCATCTTTATAAAATTATATGATATTGAGCCAATAAATCACCCTTTAATGTAGGCTATAATTTAATGTAAGGTCAGTTTATTGTAATTAAGTCATCATGTCATATAACAGGTTGTCCTAAATAAATGCAAAAACCAAGAAATATGTTTTAATTTCAGAGCAGCAAAAAGCAACTATTTTTGTTGTAATTTAAGTTTGTGTCAAAATTCCACAAGGACTTCAAAAACAATAAAAATAAGAAATAGCCTAAATATTAGCAGAGAACTTTTCTGCAACACGATTTTAATCAGCCTTTATCTATCTCAGGGCTGAAATTAGCCTAATTAATGTGTCTAAGTTAATTAAATAACATTTTTTGCTTTATGCTAGGATAAAACGAACTATTTTACTTATTCTTTATTATTCTTTTTTTACTGAAGAGCTTTTTGTTTTTAATTCTTGCTCTGATGAACTCTTTGGTTTTTGCAACAGTCCCTGTAAATATAAAACACTTAATCAAATGAACTTAAACTGTTTTCTGGACTAATGCAGGGCAGGCCTTAATTTGAGAATCAATGCCATGTACATCTTAAGTTGTAAACATCTGTATGACAATCCTTAAATATTTGTCTTAGTTTAACAGTGTTTGTGCAGGCACTTGCGTAGAACTTACATTTGTATGTTGGTTCCTCCATGACGTAAACCGGACTCAATTTAGCGCTGCACGTGTTCAGTAAGTCGGCATCAGTGCAGACTCGCTTGTGGAGGGTTTGATAGCCCACTACCCCTCCCCGAGAATCGGTTAGGGACGGACTTAATATGACGGCCCCTCCGCAAGGACCCATAAACGGAGGGGTAGTAGGTAGGGAGAGTGTGTAGTGGCCGGTTTGAAAAAGACCCAATGGCTGTACATTACTGCAGATGGTGCCAAGAGCTCCGTGTAATTTACTGAATTTTAGTTGAGAACGAACACAGAATGGATGCTGAGGCAATTGTGCAACAGGGCCTTTTGTCTTGGTACTACAACAGTATTTCATTTCTGACATTTTAGCTGAGTTATTATGGAAAATGTGGAAAAATGCCCTATTGCACAATATTAACAATTAAAAAGAAAAAATCCTGGGTCTGCATGTGGATTCAGATCTCCACCAAGTTTCATCATGCTAGCAGACAAACACTGGCAGAATCAGGGGTAACTATGGGGCTTGGTAGTGGGAAAGAAAGGCATTTGAAAATTGAATAGAATGTTGAACAGTCGCTCCAACACTACTTTTCTAGTTTGCTCTTATCTAGAATTCAGTATATTACTCTTGGCCCCATCTGCAAAAAAATGTATTGCCTAAATTCTATGATGGCTCCCTCCGTACAGGAGCAGAGTTCATCAACACCATTGTGGCTAATGTATTTACAATCAAGATGGACCTCATGCAGCCCCACTGAAATAAACTGAAATATCCTTTTAAACCAAATGGCTGTCATGCATATAACTTAAGAGGATTTCTGTTGCTATGAAGCTTTGATCCCTTAGTGCTGTAGACTGTATATGCAGAACGTTGGCTGATATTGGAAGTTGTTTTCAAGTGCCTTATAATCATGAGTTTGGTGGAGGTAAAACTCCATCATGTCCGTCATTACTTCTGAACATTTCAGACGCTCAGCTGTAGAAGCACCATGACCTTATGTCTGACTTCTTCTCTTCATCGTTTGTCTGTCTCTGCTGTGCAGAGATTTATAGAATAAATGTTTGCAGCCCCTGACTGATGATGTGTTTTACATTAGGATGTCACTACTGTTTTCTGTACTGTGACCAATAAACAAAATGAACACAATTGCTCTTTTGGGTGTTTTTCTGATATATTGCAGATTTGGCAGGCAGGTCACCCACAACAAGGACAACAGCCTCAGTACACCGGGTACAGACAGAACTTCTGGTCACTAAGCCCTCCCCGCTTAACTTAAAAAATACATGGATAATATACACTTACCAGCCACTTAATCTGGTACACCTGTTCAACTGCTCCTCAATGGCTGATAACCCAATCACATGGTAGCTACTCAATGCAATTAGGCATGCAGACATGGTCAAGAGAGCCTGCTGAAGTTCAAACCCAGTTAAGGAAAAAGGGTGATTAACCTTAAGGTGACTTTGAATATGTTATGGCTGTTAGTGCCGTATGAGCTGGTCTGGTGATTTCACAAACTGCTGATCTACTGGGAATTTTACCCACAACCTTTATCAGCTTGAATCAGATGATCAGTCCTGCCTTGTATCAACAGCTCACGATGGGTTGTCGTGGGCAATATTTTTTGGCACATTTTGGGCCCCTCAGCACCGACTGAGCATTGTTTTAATGTCTACCTGGGTATTGTTGCTGACCTTGTCCATCCCTTTGTGATCTCAGCGTACCCATCTCCTGATGGCTACTTCCAGCAGGATAACGCAACATGTCACAAAGCCCAAGTCATCTCAAAGTGGTTTCTTGAACATGACAATAAGCTCACTGTACTCCAGTGGCCTTCAGTCACCAGATATCAGTCCAACAGAGCACCTTTGAGTTGTGGTGGAATGGGAGGTTTGTATAATGGATGTGCAGCCAACAAATCTGCAGCTATCATGTCAACGTGGACCAAAACCTCAGGAATTATCCCAGCACCTTGTTTCTACATATGCCTCAAAGATTTAAGGTATTTCTGAAGGTACATTCCAGCAAGATATACATCATAAAGTGAAGGGTGTGTATCTTTATCTTGTTATAAATATAAAAACCAAGATTTCAAAGGTTTGACATTTCATCAGAGTGTCCATAGTATCTATTAAAGCACTTAGAGCTAACAAATCAGCATCGCAGAAATTATGGCATTTAAAGCATTTAGGGGTCTTAAAGAAATTTTAAAGATCAAACTTGCTTCAGATTTTTATTCTCTTTTACTCTTGGAAATACTTCTGTTAATCTCTATGGTTCAGATTGTAATTTTAAAACCTTTTGGATGGTTTTAATGTAAGTTAAACTCATTTTGTTTTGTTTGTAATTTCTCAGATGCTGTTTGCTAAAATATATCCCAATTGTATGTTGCATACAGTCTGTTACTCACCTTATTTCTTATTACCCTGTTACAATCCCAAAACCAGAATTATCACAGTTATCACAAACTAAGTTCAGATTTATTATGCCGTGTCGATGCTTTGTCCTCATGTTTTAAGAGCTAATTTCTTATTTTGTTAATACTTTGAGTGGTTGATATCAAAACTAAAGTGTACAGTCAATTTTCTGGGGCATCAAACCTCTTATGACATCTTTTCAGGGCCCTCGTGAAACCCCTTACTCGCTGAAAAACCCTGAAATCTTTCCTGAATTTACTCAAGTGAGCTGCATGCTGTATGCAACAGCAAACTTTTTCAGCCAACGCCGCAGCCCTCCACTGGAAACTACAGGAAAGCCTCCTGCTGTTCGGGGGACAGTGTAAGCAAGCTCATCAGGGAGGTAGATTGCTCAGGTGTTTCTTAGGAAATTTCAAGCTTGCATGTGTGAAAAGAGCCCTTGTAAGGGGATGTTTTTAGGTTATGTTTGATCAGTAGTAACTCTGTGTGGCCAACAGGTGGAGCTTCAGACTGTACACATTGTACTGTAAACATGGAGCAATAACGACTCCCTGATGGTCCAATAAAAATGAAGGAGTAGGTTTGTACATCTTCATAATGGCATGTGCATTCATCACCGGTCTCATGTGATTAAATTGTAATAAAAATCAGACACATGTGCTCTTTGGATGCAATTTCGTTGAAATCTTTATTCAGAAAAAACATTAACAGCATTTATAACTGTTTATTTGACAATGTTGTCATTAACATACATAAACACAAGTGACTCAACATTAGTTTGGTCGGGATGTGGTTGACAGATGTTGTCAAAAATGAAAGTATAATAAAAGAATAGACTGTTTTCTAAAAATAAAAGCTTCTGCTTGTCAGAAAAGTAATCAGTGAGAAAGGCTGAAGAGATTAAAGTAGCATCTCTCTGCTGCAGCTTTGGAGGCGATCAGCGATACACATAATCAAGTTTGTTTGTGGAATTTAAAAAAACTAAAGCTAAAACATGTCAAAAACTGAGTTCATATTTACAGACACCATTTAGGCCCTTTGAATTTTTTCCTTTTAGAGATCAACATGAATGAACACATTCCCCATCCCTCTTTGTCTCAGCTTCAGTCCAGTAGAAACTGATTCTTGGACGGCTTCATTCAAAATGTACATTAACGTGAATGAACCGAACACTGGTAAACATGCTTCAGTGCCCGAAGACACAAATAAGGTAGGAGAGCTCGGTCATCTATGGTAACTCGTGCTGCATGGGGCCCCTGGGAGCCCCTGAAGCCTTTGTACAGCTGGGTCTAAATGGTCAAGAAGGCAGCCAAGTCAGTCAGTTTATAAACACCTAGGCTAGACTGGTTTTACATGCAGCATCTTTTTGCTTGATTGTTGATTTACTTGTTTTTAGTTCTTATTTTTCATCTTTTTTTGCTTATTTTGAGTTGTGTTAATGGCAGAGGGGCACACGACTTAGCCCTAAGCCAGAAGCAGAATTTACAACCGAGAAGTTTCAGCAGCGGACATTAACAACTGAAACACAGTGTGAGGAACAGATATGAGTGTGTGTCCTCTTATTAGGCTGTGGTGAAATTATTGACTAACTTCTGCTTCGTTCTGCAGGGTGCTGAATGTTTGAGCTCTCTGAACATGGCCCAGAGGCGTGGGGGTGTACTTGGTCTGAGGAGAGGGGTCCCAAATTCATCCTTTCCCATCGCTTTTGTCGTTTCAAAGTCTCCTGACCACCATAATAACCAATCCATAACATGACTGAACAAATCATTTACAATAAAATAGAAACAAAAGTTTGGCTTAGCTCTAAAATAAAACAAACAGTGAGTTATGTAAATGCCCCATTTATCGTCATTGCCGCTGGTAGACAACCATGAAAGGTTTTTGTTACACAAAACAGTGGGCAGGGGATAAGAATAGACTTTGCTCGAGCACACAAAAACAGAAAGAAGAGGCGAAGGAGATGTGGAAAAAGCAAAAGAGCGTGTAGTATCAAACCAAAGGAAAAGATAAACATGTAAACGTCTCTCCAGACTGAGGTGTGTGGGGTTTATCCACCTCAGGGGCTGAGCTGTAGTATAAACACGCCATCGAGCACAATCCAGAGGTTAACAATCCATTGCTGAATCCAGCCTGTTCCCTTTCTAGTCCTTTTTTTAAGGTCCTTTCAGTTCTGGGAGGCTGGGGAGGGAGCATGTGAACAATTCGACCTAAGAGTGTGTGTGTTTCAGGCATATTCCTGTGGCTGTGTTTGTTAATGTGTACATTCTGGCATAGTTGTGTTTTCACGTGTAAACTCGTCACAATCTGACGTTGACATCCTTTCGTTAATGCATCTCAGAGTTAAGTTTGTCCTGGAAGATGTAAAGGTTGTTGGTGGCAGCGATTGCAATGATGTTCTCGTTGGGGTGCCACGCTGTGTGCAGGATCTTCTTAGTGAAGTCCAGGCTGTCAACGCTGATGTCATCCTTCCGGCGCTTTCCTCCGGCGGCGCAGACCCTTCGTGGCTTCAGGACAGCCCGGGGTTTGCTGCTCTCTCTTGATGCCTCCAGGGTCACGTCACGTTTGGTGTTCCGGTCGAACATGCGGAAGAAATTGTTGTAGGCTCCCGTCATGATCACACTGAATCAGAGGAGAGAGAAATGTTTAAAGTACTTCTTTCTGAACCATTACTTCATTTTAAAAGTCAAAGATGGCATTTCAAGAGCATCTTCCCCTTCTCTTTACACTGCTCTGTCTGACAGGATGCACAGCAGTCTATGACGACTCCATCATTTTGAAAACCTTAGAAACACATCACAATGACTCTGGAGCACAGGGTGCATGACTGCAGAAAGTATGACAAATAAATAACAGACTAACATTATAAACACACAAAACAACTATCACAGGTTTATATTCACGCTCCTTCAATAATAAAATCATCTGTTGATGTTTAAAGAGAACGTAAGAGGCTGGGATAGAACTTCCAGCTTATTCACAACTTTCTCAAAGCTACTCGAGAAGCTCAAACAATCCACACAACAGAATTTAAAGGTGCTTCAGCAGACTTGTCACACTGGAAACATCAACCCAAGAAACACAGAGAAGCTCTCAAAGCCTCTGATGGCAGAGTAATGAGTCAGCACTGAGCACTGCAACTCAGAGGTGTGTATAAGCTCACCGCACCTGAGCCAAATCAGGCCATCAGTCACACACACCTGGAACTGCACTGAGCTGATGTCCTTCACTTGCCCAGTGAGTGTTTCACTAGCAAGAACAATACCATCAACAGAGTGAATTTGACAATTATTTATTATGTGTAGCAGATAATGAGCATTGTAGCAGATAAATGTAGTGGATTAAGATTTTAGGAAACTTCTTGGGGGATCCGGGCATGATGAACCCCCCTTTTTAAGGCCCTAAAGAAAGGAGGAAAGATGAAATAGTGGGAGGGTGGGAGTGAGGGGTGCTTCATGTGAACAAAACAAAGGGAGGAAATGGTCAGGTTTGAAGTCAGATCGCACAGAAAAGGCAGAGCTGTACTTTTTTATTATGTCACAGCCAGCTCTGTTACATCTACAAGTCAAGTTCTGCTTCATGGAAAGGAAGTAATCAGGTAAAGATATGTACAAAACGAATAGTAGTTGAAAAGTGCATGGAGAAGAGGGACTTTAATTAACGCTGGCAATTGTCCACAGCGGACCACAGAGGACACCTGATAGCATGGCAACTTATTATAGCGTAACACCTGTACAAGTTCCTGCAGAGAGCAACTATAAACATGACAAATTCTCCTACTCTACCTTTCTGGACTAAATTCTGTTAACTTAACCAGTTATTGTATCAGTTAATGTTGGTGATTTCTGTGAGTAATGTTAACCTATTGCTATTTTAACGGTATGTTGTGCCTGTGCACATATAGTGACTCTGTGGGATCCAAAACATTATTATGAAGTAGTAATTGTCATCAGGTTGGTTGCCTGGTGGCTGTAATACAATTACAAAACCCAAAACCAGTGAAGTTGGCACGTTGTGTAAATCGTAAATAAAAACAGAATACAATGATTTGCAAATCCTTTTCAACATATATTCAATTGAATACACTGCAAAGACATGATATTTAATGTTCGAACTGAGAAACTTTATTTTCTTTTACAAATAATCATCAACTTAGAATTTAATGGCAGCAACACTTTGCAAAAAAGTTGGCACAGGGGCATTTTTAGCACTGTGTTACATCGCCTTTCCTTTTAACAACACTCAGTAAACGTTTGGGAACTGAGGAGACCAATTTTTGAAGCTTTTCGGGTGGAATTCTTTCCCATTCTTGCTTGATGTACAGCTTAAGTTGTTCAACAGTCCGGGGTCTCCGTTGTTGTATTTTACGCTTCATAATGCGCCACACATTTTCAATGGGGGACAGGTCTGGACTACAGGCAGGCCAGTCTAGTACCTGCACTCTTTTACTACGAAGCCACGCTGTTGTAACACGTGCAGAATGTGGCTTGGCATTGTCTTGCTGAAATAAGCAGGGGCATCCATGAAAAAGACGTTGCTTGGATGGCAACATATGTTGCTCCAAAACCTGTATGTGCCTTTCAGCATTAATGGTGCCTTCACAGATGTTTAAGTTACCCATGCCTTGGGCACTAATACACCCCCATACCATCACAGATGCTGGCTTTTGAACTTTGCGCCTATAACAGTCCGGCTGGTTCTTTTCCTCTTTGGTCCGGAGGACACAACGACCACACTTTCCAAAAACAATTTGAAATGTGGACTCGTCAGACCACAGAACACTTTTCCACTTTGCATCAGTCCATCTTAGATGAGCTCGGGCCCGGCGAAGCCGGCGGCGTTTCTGGGTGTTGTTGATAATGGCTTTCCCTTTGCATAGTAGAGTTTTAACTTGCACTTACAGATGTAGCGACGAACTGTAGTTACTGATAGTGGTTTTCTGAAATGTTCCTGAGCCCATGTGGTGATATCCTTTACACAGTGATGCCGGTTTTTGATGCAGTACCGCCTGAGGGATCGAAGGTCACGGGCATTCAATGTTGGTTTTCGGCTTTGCCGCTTACGTGCAGTAATTTCTCCAGATTCTCTGAACCTTTTGATGATATTACGGACTGTAGATGATGAAATCCCTAAATTCCTTGCAATAGCTCGTTGAGAAATGTTGTTCTTAAACTGTTCGACAATTTGCTCACGCATTTGTTCACAAAGTGGTGACCCTGTCCCATCCTTGTTTGTGAATGACTGACCATTTCAGGGAAGCTGCTTTTATACCCAATCATGGCACCCACCTGTTCTCAATTAGCCTGTTCACCTGTGGGATGTTCCAAATAAGTGTTTGATGAGCATTCCTCAACTTTCTCAGTCTTTTTTGCCACTTGTGCCAGCTTTTTTGAAACATGTTGCAGGCATCAAATTCAAAATGAGCTAATATTTGCAAAAAATAACACAGTTTACCAGTTCGAACGTTAAGTATCTTGTCTTTGCTGTGTATTCAATTGAATATAGGTTGAAAGGGATTTGCAAATCATTGTATTCTGTTTTTATTTACGATTTACACAACGTGCCAACTTCACTGGCTTTGGGTTTTGTATTATTACTGCTACTGCTGCTTATATACTGCTACAGCAGTGTGATGAGTTACCTCATCACCGTGTTTGTGCCGGTTGCTTGGTTGACTGTGTCCTCTCGGCAAATGAACCACTCCAGGGGTCAACCGGCAAGACCACCTCTTTCAGGAGAGCTTGGTGCAGCGTGTACCAAAAGAGGGATGACTGCTGTGCTCATATTTATTCAAATGAACTGAGTCAAATAAGAATCGCCAACTTGTAACAGAATGACTCTCGATAATGATCAAGGTGAAGGTGCTACCTTGGATAACAAGAATTATAATATGGTTTCTTTTTGATTCTGTAAATAATCTGTTTTAATAACTTTGTCAAGTTTAGTTTTTCATGTGTAGGTACACGAAATTTAGTCACTATTTTAATATGAATAGGCTTCTTAGTTATTTTTTGGATAAGTTTTTCAGCATGATAAACTATTATTTTAAAATCTTTCATCATCCTTTTTTTTGCTTGTGTGTTTTTATGGGTCCAGTGTTAAAAGTAAAGTAAATCAAATAGAAAAAAAATGTCGAAGACCAAGTGCCACATTAAAAGGAAATGACAACACTTTTGTCAACATGTGACAGCCTCTAATGGATTACCTGCCTAAGGATCAATGTGAAATTATGCAGAGGGGAAACACTGGCTTACAAGGTCCCAGACTGAACTGACCGATGATAAGAAATATTTCTTAACAGGTACAAGGACACATATTTCTTGATTTGTTGAAAGGTTGGTGTTTTTCGTTCTTTTTTTTGGTTTTTTAATGTATTTATACGTATAGGTGTGTATGTATGTATACGTGTATATGTATTCAGTGTGCGTGTGTACTTAGAGATGTATGCTTATATGAATTGTTGATATGTAAATTCAGAAAACAAAAAAAAAAAATCTGATTATTAAAAAAAAGGGAAAAAAAATCATGTCATACAGTAATGCATGTACCTACAAAAGTATACCAAATATTAGCATTTCATATATTTTCAAAACTTGATGGTTTTACTACAATCATACAAACTCATAACACCAGCTTTAGCTGCTAAAAGACAGCCATCCTCTGTGTGCATGACTCAGCGGTAGAGAGCACTCCCAAACAGTGCAGTAATACCCATTATTTAATACAAACCTTGTGTTAAAATCGCACCTGTAATACAGCTGTTACAAAACCGTGTTTAACAGAGTCAGTTCTGAAACATTCAGTGCAGTTTGAGAGTTACTCAGAACAACCAGTGTAGAGTATTTACAGCAAATCTATTGTTAAATGTAATACTTCACAAAATTATTTTTCTTTATGCATTAAAAGATCCCATACAACTTCTGTTTCTCACCAATTACATAAGCTCACAAGTTATATGTTACCGATGTGAAATTTGTTGACAGGTCACTAAAAGTTAAGAAAAAGAGGCAATGTGTTGCCAAATCCAAATCTTTGACAATAAAACTCTGACAAAAAGTTTGTTTACTTTTTGTCAATGACTCAAGACGCAGATGATTCTGCTACATTTATGCATACTCATTAAATCGGCTTTAGCTGCAACAGGACAGTCATCCTCCTTCTGTGCATGACTCAGCAGTGGAAAGCGCTCCCAAACAGTGTAGTTATACCCATTAGCTAATAGCAACTTTAATTTTCAAGTTCATATTTCTAACATCACTTAAGCAGGGTAGGGTTAAGATTGCAAAAAATCCAAAACACTTAAACAGGTTCAAGATTTAACCAGTCATGCGCAGACACATATGGATCAGCCAATAGAGCAGCTGCATATATATATATATATATATATATATATATATACATAATGGGGTCATATGTAGCATGTCTCTCCCATTGCCCATTGAGTGTATCCTTCCATTTCTTAAAAATTAATTTGTCTCTTGGTGAGTGAGAACAACATCAATGTGGCCCTCATAGAAAGCAGAGTTGCCCCTGACACACACACACACACACACAGGGTGAGAGTACCTGTCAGAGCCGTTCCAGGCACACTCAAACTTGTCAAAGATGCAGTCATTCTCGTAGAGGGAACACAACTTGCTTCGTAGGTAATCATGAACCTGGAGGAACACAGAGAGATATGACAGCACATGAGTCATGGCTCCTTCACGTTCTGTATATAAACTAAAAAAAAAAGAACTGAGAGCGCACACACAGAAATACAAAGCTCAGAAAAGACACAACACATTATTGTGTGTAAGCTGTAACACGAGCCTCCCTGAAGGCAGATCTAATAAGACACCTCATTTGGCCCCGAGCAATACGAGGGCCAGGAGTCCATTTTAATCTAAACTCCTCTTCCATATCTGTAAATCCATTAACTTTCAAACCCACTGAGGATGTGATAATGGAGACACACATGTGAACACACACATACATTTTCCCTGACTAATAACTCTTTCCCCTTGTGTTTTCAGCCGGCCTTGTCTGTGTCAGCACTGTGTCAGCTGGGTGATGCAAGCATTTGAAATCTACACCTTCCTCTGGCCGGGGTGCTCTGCATTAAGCCCCCCGCCTTCACATTCTGCATAAAGTCAGCAGTTACCCTGATCAATAAACGGTCAAGCTGAGGTCGGCTCATGGTTGTACATCAAACCCTGTGACATTTTGGCTTTCCCCTGTGGGTCTTTCCGCTCAAGGGGAGAAAACACCATCAGCTGAAGTTGAATATATTGTCATTTTTCCATTTTTCAACCTATTTTGCGTTATCTCTGATATACAGAAGTGTGCCTTATCCCTCATGGATTACATTTCTCTCATTCAGGCAGTAAACGTGTAAGTTGAGCCTTTAAGCTCTGGCATCCCTTCACTCCTCTCTGTTTAGTCCATTTAGTCTGCTCCTCATCCTCTCATTTACAAATTCTCCTCCCATTCTTCTCCCCTCCTTCAATCATCTCTCCCTCCCAAACCCTCATGCCCCCCCTCCACCCCCTTCTCTTTTGCGCCCTCTCTGTGCTGCATTGCAGATCTAGGTGTTGGGCGCTGTGTAAGGTATCCCTCCTTCCCTCCTTCCCTTTACGAGTGGAGGTTTGGCGGCCTATAAATAGCTGTGGTACGTCTCAGCCTCCCACTGCTGGCTGCCTCACAGGCCCTCACACTTCAGGCTGAAACACACACATGTTCACCCACACGCCTGCAGCAGGAATACAAAACACACCAGCATAAGGTATAATATATAATAACTTTAACCACATTTAAGAGCATGAACAGAAGCTCATGTGGCCTGTTGTACTCACAGGAGAACATTGTGTGACTGAAATGGCACGGTGCACACAAACACAGAAAAGAAGCTCCTTTTGGAAGTTTAGCTCTGTTTAGTTTATCTACATTTTCATCTCCAACCCATGACACTCTTGCTAAAGAAATGTTTCACAGATATTTGATTCTGTAGGACATGCATGAAACTCTCAGCTACATGAAGCATAGCATTCAGTTGAGCCTTTAAAGAGACCACACCACAGCTGGAGTTTTTTTCTAGTGATGCAGCACTGACGTGAAGAGGTGCATTTTCTGGCGCCTAATCAATTCAATCACCGTTAAAAGGTTGAGGAAAAATCAGATCATATATAAGTGCTGTGCTTGTGATAGACAGCTGCCTTCCCATAATTCATTTCTGTCTCAAATTCTCAGCATTGTAAGGATGACAGTGAAGAGGCAAATAGTCAGTATGTTTATGCCCACATTTAAGTCAAGCTTTGGCAAAAGCTTCATGAAAACATTTAACCAAACTACCCATTTCAGGGGCCTTTAAGGACATTTCTAACATCCCCATGCCTTACAAATACTGCAAATACAATGCATGTTAGTCCCAATAGCCTATGGTAATATCTGAAAGCAAAACACAAAGCAGCTTCTGCTATGGTTAGCATCGATGAGTGTAAGTCTGGTGTGGAGGCTGTGGAGTATTCATAGAAAGAGTTTTTGGCAAACAAGAGCAAATCACCCATAACTGCTTTTCTAGATGTTAAAGTTTGACTTCCAGAATTGGATTTATTATTTCAACCACACTGAAATATTTAAGTCCATTTCAGAGGTCCAGTTAGAGTTATAGATAAATACAATGGTGTGACTCTTTCAGACATTGTGTGTATGTGTGTGCGTGTGTGTGCAACATTTCAGTGTTGACAGCAGGAACTTTGCCAGCTAAGAAGGTATCCGGCTTGTTGTGTTCTGCACATGCTCAACAGTGTCTGTGTTGACATTGACCGTAAGTCAGAACAGCATAGATGCAAACTGTAGCAGAAATGGTATTGTTTTCTGCCTTTGGTCTTCACTGTAAGCTAGAGGAATAGTGTATAGGTAAGAGTTTATAAGGGATAACTATGAAATAAACAGAGCTGTTAGCAGGGCTAATCAGGGCTGTATCTCCATCACAGATTTGCCACTATCACCACGGTGAAGCCTGCACAATGACATATCCAACCCCTGCTGTTTGACCCTACATGGTGAATATTTTATCCTATGTTGGCTAAGGTGGAGGGTTATTATAGCAGCTGTTGTGCTGCAGGTAACACAACATTTTCGATATATCTCTGGGTCACTGTATAACTGAAGCAAAGTTACATTTCAACAGTAGTTCTCAGTCGTTTTGGCTTATTGTCATCATAGACTTATCATGCTCTGAACCAGTGATATAATCAACAGGCAGGCCACATCAGGCCCCACAAAGCATTTCCTCTTGTCCCCGAAGTATTCTGAAATTCAGAAAACATGTGTGGTATGAATTTGTTGTGGTTTTAAGGATAGCGACAACTACAAACTCAACCCCAAAAACAATTGGGACTGAAACATTTTTATCAGGAATGACTTAGTGTTTCATGTGTTTTACAGAAATACACTCGCCATCCATTATTAGCCAAAACTCAACCATGTAAACAAGTGTACTGCAGTAAAACATGACCGCCCCAAAAAGAAGTTTACTTTGCAGAGCAGCTGGACCTGTCTGATTCAATGTCCATAATCAGGCAGATCCATCTTGCCAAGCTCCAATCTACAACGACTGTGATTAGCTCAAAGCAAGACGGTCCAATCAGAGTCCTTTAGAGCAGGAAGCAAATACCAACATTACAAACCTCTCTGTGAAGAGGATATTTTCACTCCACTCCCGACATATTTTGACAAGAGTTTGTTTTACGCAGTGGCTCATGTTCTGTAGAGAAGTAGCTCCCACCTACTACATTATCTGATAGGCCTGTAATAAATGTTGATTGATGGAATGATCATCCAATCATCGGTTGATTTGCTTCTGAAAGTTTCTGCTTTACCCAAATATTTTCTATGGGCTCTTTCCCAGATGGACGACTGAAATATGTTCAACGGTCCATCAAGTGGGCCAGTTTAAAAAGAAGTAGACAAGATATCTAAAATATCCCATATGGCTGGCTGCAGGAGAGGTGACAGGGACCGACCTCTTTTTCAAAGGCCAAGAAAAAGTAGATAAGTGTTTTTAAAAAAGATTTAAATATTAAACGAATACAATGTTAATCAGACTAATTTATAACTCCACCAAGCAGGTTATGTTTTTGCTGGCGTTGGTTTTTTTGTCTGTTTGTGTTCAACATAACTTGAAAAGTTATGGACGGATTTGGATGAAATTTTTAGGACTGATCCGGATCACCATCCGGATACAGGAACTTTTAAAAGGATTCTTTAACATTGCCAGATAGGACCATTTTCGCCTAAGTGGATTGAAGCTGCTTGGCGGAGGTCTGCGCTCTCTGAGTGCTTTTCTAGTTGTTTTTATTTTTTCCCTTCGCCGAGGAGGTTATGTTTTTGCCCGCATTGTTTTGTTTGTCTGTTTGTGTTCAACATAACTTGAAAAGTTATGGACGGATTTTGATACAATTTTCAGGAAACGTGTGGAATGGGATAAGGAAGAAATGATTAGATTTTGGGACTGATCCGGATCACCATCCGGATCCAGGAATTTTTTAAAGGATTCTTTAACATTGCGAGATAGGACTGAAGCTGCTCGGCGGAGGTCTGCGCTCTCTGAGTGCTTTTCTAGTTGTTAATTGTTATTGTTTTTAAATTATAATTATTTTAAAATTTGCCACCAAAAACACAACAAGAAAAAATGGACCTTGTAAAAACGTAGCTGACGATCCCTGCTCTAAAATGTAAGTGCAATTCTCACAACATCATGGTACATCAAAACTTAATTTCACATTTTCAAAATATTTTACGTCATCCAAAACATTTCCCTTACTTTTCAAAACCTTGTTTTTGTGTCAGTAATTTATGCCAAAGCCACCAAAATAATAATTATGTAACTGTAATTAATTATGTTAATGTTTAATCCATGCTTGTTAAAAAAGTAGGGATCCTTTTCCTTATGATAGTCTGAGTATTCTTGACATCGATGTCAAAAAGCAAAACCAGGATGCCTATGAAAATGTGGCCTTGTCATGCAGCCTTCTGTGGAGCACTTCTTTTTTGTTTTTCAGAGTTGCCACAGAAGCTTAACTGTTGAGATTTTATATTTGTTTTTTCATGTCTTTGATATCATATTTTGCTTTTTTGTTTTTTATTCCCAAGGATGTTGTGCTGTGGCGGTCATACTGCTCATAATAATATATAACTGTATATTGTGATGACCATGTTGAAAAAGTATCTTGATATTTTGGCATGTATATATGTGAAATGACAACAAAACTTTTAATTTTTGAAGCACAGGCCAATAAACTGAGAAACACAGATGATGTATTGATAAGTGTGTTACATACAAGTGGTTTTGGGGCAGATTTGAAGAGAACTGGACTAACTCTATTGCATACAATGCATTTTTTTAAAAATGAGAAATTGTCTGAATGACAAACTCACGGGTCCTCACAAGCTTAATGCTTTAAACTTAATTTTTTCATCTAAGAGTCGAGCCAAGATGAATGAGAAAACTGCAAGTTCTATTACAGCAGTGGAAAATTAAACAATAATATGTTTGCACTTCTGTAAGAGTGTTTTTTTGCTGAGAACAAACAGAAGCAAATATATGAAAGCCACTTGAGCAACTAATGAAACAGCAGGTTTCTCTACAGTCCTAGTCCAGACCATAATTATACATATACACAGTTGAGGAAATTCGAGGGTTGGTTTTGGATCAGCCTTGGAATTTAGTAATATCACGAATCAAAAAATTCTAAAAAATGTTGTCAAAACCAAATATGTCAGTGATATCTCCATTTTTCACCATTATTTCCCAAAGGTTTATCGTCATTAACAATTTAAGTGAACACTGACTTTGATCTGTTTTCTTTTGAGTTTTCTCTTTATCCTGACAGCACTATGAAAAGCAAGGGCACTGCCCAAAATCTACTTAAGGTCAATGCCATTAATCCAGAAGAATCATCTTCAAATGGTGTTTGAGTCTTGCTGGAGGAGAGCCTCTCACATCTCTCCAAATCTCCCATGGGTGATGATTGGAAGAAGATTTAAAACTTAAGCCTGCTTCCCTCTGAGTTTGTCCAAAATTAAATATTATTTTTAGGTGAATATGGAGAGTAGATCATGTCAAATCACAAAACCCTTAAGTGAACCACAGCAGCCTCGCAGACAGGGAGACTCTGCCTTCCTTTCAGAGCATCTGCACTGATCACACACAGATCATCGATTCAGTTTTGTGGCCATGACTGAGTTCTTGCGTGAGCTGTCTGGAGGGCCAAGCTGATCTCCTGCAGCTGCTTCAAACACATCTAGTTGCTGACAAGTTCATCATTTAATTAATTTAATCTTCCCTGGCAAAAAAAAAAATATATATATATGTAAATTGATGGAGAAATCAGCAAAGTCAAGCCATCATCAGAACTCAATTGAAACATAAAATACAGACTGTTCCTAACTGATCACAAGGATTCACTGCTTAAAGTTCTTTTCCTCATAAACTATTTCAACTGTTTAGCCCTTTTTTATTCTTTTTTATTACCTTGAATATCTCAAAAACGTTCTTGTTCAGAAAAATCCATGTTTTTATATGTATGGATGTGTCTTATTATGAGTGTGAGCATGGTGGACCTCCATTGAAATCTAATTTGATAAAAAGGTGCTTTACACTCACACACTGCAAACTGAGCAACAAACAAGATAAAGTTATCTCATAAAAACAGTAAACTGATATTTTAAATGATCAAAATAGTGCACACAAGGGTAATGAGACAATTTCTAACTTTGCTTGTTTTGCAGGAAGCAGAAAAGTGTAAAGCGCATACCCATGTGCCAAAAACAATTAAATAACCGCCCTAAAAAAAATAAATAAATAAAAAGTGTCTGAGATTGGGGTCAGTTTATCCTTTAAAGAAAATATAGATTAGGCTTTGTTAACTGGACATTTATTGGTTATCTGGCTATTTGGTGGTTTACACCCTATCATGATGAGATTGCACAGAGAATCAGGAGGAAAATGAAAAGAAAATGTAAACTGACGCATTTTGGTGCAAAAAATATTTGCTATCTAATCAAACTTTGCATGATAAATGATGTCAGTCTGTCTTAATGCCAACTCAGGACAGGATTACAGACACTGGAAATCTACCAATACTCACACATCCATAGATCATAAATCATCCTGTTTTAAGATCTGCAAATTCTCAAGTCGCAGAGCTACAACAGCACAGTTATACTCAAAGGTACAGGCTTTGTGACCCAGACAAATGTCTAAAAATATTTTTCAGAATATCTAGCGGGGAGGTGTAACCAAAGATGCTAACCCTCTCTTCCTTGACTGCTCAGTGAGCTGTCCAATATTTTCCTCTAGGTTAATGCATGAACTGCAACAGAGGCATCATCACACACGGGCCACACCACTGCTCTTTCTTCTCTTAAATGTACTTATTCAGGAGGCATTTAGGCACAGCCTATGAAAGTCTCAATTTATTACAAGTAGAGGAAAAAACCTAAACAATGCCCAACTGTGTCTTCACAAAACTCCTGTGACAGTTTCTAACATAGCACCTCTATCTTCAAGAGTTTTCAAGCAAACAAAACAGGTAGAATACGACATGTGGAGTAACTTACAAGCCCTTAGCTGGTGGGATGGAGACCCAGGCTCATCATGCTACACAGCAGAAGATATCTAAGTTCATGTTTCATTTTTAAAGATGTAGCAAAAAGATCACTCTCACACTACAAGTTGGGCTGAACAATACATTGTTTGAATGTGTACATGCGCAACAGTCACACCACAAAATGTGCAATGTCAGAGATCGAACTGGTGAGAGAAGGGCACACAAACTCAGCACGTGACAGGAGTGCTGTGAGTGTGTGTGTTTACCTTTGTGTGTTTGTGAAGCAAAGTCACGCTCTGTAGCAAACCTCCAAGCCATATTGCACCACTAGTCAACACAAATTTGTTGTTATTGCAGAATTAATGTGATTGACTTGAGAGGTGGAATGATTGCAGAGCTTTTGCATCGATGCACTGTGAAAAGGGTTTCTGCGTGTACAACAGCTGCTGCCAGAGGGCTGCAGTGTGCAAAGGCAGAATGAGTTTATAAAAAGTGAGTTAAAGATCCCGTTTAAATTGTGGCAAAGACATCATTTATCTGCAATCACAACATATCTCCCAGGAGGGATAAGTATTACAATATTATCTTTTTCCTACATGGTTCAGCCCTGATTACAAATATACTCCTCAACAACAGAAGCCCCCTGAGAGGCAAGGAGCTTTATGAAAAAGTGCAAATGATTAGTTCACCTTGCCCGGAGCAAATTTGCTTTCTTCCAAAAGAAATCTCATCTTAGTAACTGAGCCTAAGGGCAAAAATAAATTGTTGTGGCTCTCCATGATGCTTCTCACATTTGCTCAGTCACAAACCTGGTAAGTCTCCAAGGGCTTGCTTTCCATGTTCAGATCCCAGACTTTGGCTGTCAGGTAGTCTCTGGTGAGCAGGTAACGTCCGCTGTGGCTGAATTTGACATCAGACACTGAGGAGATGATCTCAGAGAAGAAGGAGCGGGCGCTGGGATCCTCGGGCTCTTCAAACACTGGGGGGCGGGGGGTGACAATGGAGGGAGAAGACAGAAAAGATTGAGTGCTGTTAGAGATAAACATAATCGTAAAGATAAAACAAAAAAGTGTTTCTATTTACATACTAATTTCAGAGTTTTGAGCTCAATGTCTTGAAAAATACCTTTTTCATTCTACAAAACCTTAATACAATGAAGTCAGGGACATTGTTTAAAACATACGTAAAAACAGAATACACTGATTTGAAAATCATTTTCCACATATATATAATTTACTTTGGTGCAAAGACGAGCTATTTAATTCTCACACAGATACATTTCATTGCTTTATTTCTTGCAAACATTCACTCATTTAGTACCTGCAACACATTTCAAAAAAGCTGGGACAGGGCAACAAAAGACTGGGAGAGTTGAGGATGCTCAGGTCAAAAGGTGAATTGGAAATAGGTTAGTGTCATGAAAGGAGCATCTCCAAAAGGCTCCATTGTTCACAAGCAAGAATGCCTTTGTGTTCATAATAATGTGTGAACAAATATCCTAACAGTTAAAGAACAACAAAGAATTTCAGGAATTCATCATCAACACTCCATATTATCAACGATTCAGAGAATCTGGTGAATGGGAAAGAATTACACCCACAAAAATTCAACAATTAGTGTCTTCAGTTCCCAAATGCTTATTAAGTGTTGTCTAAAGGAAAGGTGATGTAACACAGTGGTAAATATGACCCTGTCCCAGCTTTTATGGAACATTTTGCAGGCACTAAAATCAAAACAAGTGAATATTTGAAAAAAAAAAAAAAAAAGTTTAACAATAAATATCTTTGTAGTGTGTTCAGCTGAATACAGGGTAAAACATTTGCAAATCATTGTATTCTGTTTTTTTATTGGATATTTTACAAAATGTTCCGACTTCATTGTTATTGGAGATTGCATAACTGAACCAGAGAAAATGATAAAAACCTTAAAATCCATGATCTAAAGCTCAGCCCTATTCAACTAGAGGCCCAAGGAACAATATCTGAGTGGCCCAGCTCATGGTTGATGTTCCCATGTCAGATATATTAATCTTATTTTAAAAGGAATTTTTATCACCATTAATGTGCACTTCTTGTTTTAATGCCTGAGTTTCATGAGACAAAAATGTTTATTCTTACATTTCAGAGGTGGAAAGTATTACTACTACCTTAGTTCAATTACAGTTCTTGAATTGTGTTCTTATGTACTTTTGATTTGGCTGCGACTGCATTAAACAAAAATTTTAAGGGGAAAATTATGAATAAACATCATTAGTTATTTCATTACATTTATTTGTGTTGGTTTGAAATTTGTCTGCTCACTGACCGCTGAAAATGTCTGGCCCAGCTTAAGGTCTCGGTCTAAAAATCTGACTGAAAAACTGAATTTGTAATTGAATAGCCCTGATCTAAAGCGTGACAGAGTCATTCTGTCAGCAAAGCTAAAATCATGTAAGTATTTTTTGATATACTTTGAAATGTTTATTTGTCAACACTGAGGACTTTTGCCTCTGAAAGACAGGCTTTGAAAAGTCTTCAGCTCTATCTCCAACCAAATCTGATGGGATCATACGTTCAAAGCTGCTAGTATCTGTCATTCAGTCTTGTCTGGAGAAAGCAGTCTTTATCGCAGCTCTAAAGTTCACTCACATTTGGAGTGTCTGTCACACAGCGCTGCTTCTCTCATGTCACAGAGACGCAGGGTGCCTTTGCTGCTGCTGTAGACAAACAGGTTACAGTGATGAGGGTGAAACTCAGCTGCTGTGATCACTTCTGTCAGATCTTCCATGTTGGCTGGTTTGATGTCCACGATGTCTGAGAGGAAGCGTTGCTCAGGAAAACAACAAAGACAGCCTGGGACCTGCTGTGTGTGTTTAAGCGCTAAAATCTACCACACCTTGTGAAGTATTCATTTTTCAGCTTTATATGAGCTTTATTTAGACTATTTGTGGTATCACTGAAATCATGCAGAAAGCTGCACGTTTATCATGAACATGAAAAATATAAACAAAAGTGTATTCAAGGGAAACAGTGTTAATAATTTACACAAGAAATAATGCAAACCAATTTAAATGTATCTCAAGGGTATGGTTGGGGGGAAGAGTAAATCCACGTTCAGATAAATTGTAATATCATAAATCCTGTCTGGGTCAGCGATGTGACTGTACTGTGTCCTATTGAGCTGGATTAGAACTCAGAGCAGAGCTGAAATATTTATGCAGCTTTTGAATTATTCATTAAGCTAGATTTTCACTCTGAAGACTAATATTCCCCTCCCCCAGCACTGTGTCTGTGTACATTTCTTTAGACAACAAAGTGGGATGAGCAATGTGTGAATTTGTTCTGTGTGTGGGCATGCTTTGATTAAGGAGCTTGCATGAGCATCTATGTGCTAATGTATGCACTAATTACATATGTGTGCACATGTGTGTAATAAATCTATTCCTGCTTCTATCTGAATTTGTCTACATGTGTGTATTATCGCTGCACCTTAATTTTACGTTTGTCTTTTTCAACCCACAGCAGCAGAAAGGATACTGAAGCTGCGGTCAGTGATGTCCAGATGCCAAAGGTTGATCCTCAGGTCATCAGCAGACATGTAGGTCTCGTAGTCTGAGTTGACAGAGATGGAGTTGACGTGGTAGGTATGGGCATTGGCGAAGACTCGCCGTGGACTCACCTCCACCATCAGGTCCATTGGCTTTAAAACCGGCACCTGGAAAAGAGCAGTTTTGCACCTTGTGTAACTCACAGGCAGAGGAATGATTGTCAAGATGCAGCACTTTGATTGAACTGACGTTTTTACCGTTTCATTAATAAATAATTGATGAATTGTTTTCAATAATAAATAACTGTTAGTATATGCTTGTTTGATAGCAAAATGAATATCCAATTCTGTGTATGATAGAAGTGCAGGATGTTGCATTTTTTACATGTTCAGCTTTCACTGCCAGATTTACATTTTCATACACAGCCAAAATGTGTTTATTTGCATACAGCACAGCAGGAGCACATCATTACGCATTACGAACATGTTTAAGACCTGAGCAGTGAGGGACAATGCTGACAGATTACCAAGAATTCACCACAAATAAAAACTGCAACGCTCTACACAATGTAGATGCTACCGTGCACAGCTGGAAGCAGAGGTTTTCTCCACCCCCACACACTCAAGCTTTTATACACTCGTACCAGTGTGCCAGTGACCCATTTCTGCACATGCAAACACATCTGTACCCACTGACCCAGATATGTTGCACAGCTGACTCCATTAATTAATTTTTTACAGCATGTTTGATAGAGCAACTGAATAAAAGGAGGACTGAATAATGGATAGATAGATAAACAGAACTACAAAAATGCTCAATGATACAGATGATGGAAAATGGGACTAAGGATAGAAAGAGAAACAGGAAGATGGAGATAAATACATATTCATATAAAGGGAAAATAGATTGATAAACCATTAAAACAACTAAATAATAAAACAACAGAATGACAAATAAAACAATCAATCAATAAAAACAAGAATCAACAATAGATGGATACAATACAAGATAAATGAAAGATAGATAGATAGATAGATAGATAGATAGATAGATAGATAGATAGATAGATAGATAGATAGATAGATAGATAGATAGATAGATAGATAGATAGATGGATGTCTGGAATGAGGAGTGATAGGTGGATGGACAGGTGGATTTGAGGATGGATGAAAGGATGGAGTGTTACCTGTAGAGAGGTAACAGTGGAGACATCCTTGACGCGACCCTCCTCATCCTTAAGGTTATATCCTTCTGGCCGTCTGTCTCGTTCACTCACCTTCCACAACTTAATTGTTTTATCTGTGAAACAAACAAAGTCCATTAAGCAAAAGATAAGGCAGGATATAAAGTGAGACTGCAACAAAAGAATAAAGGGTGGTTGCAGACAATGCTCTGAGGTTGAGGATCTCAGATTAGATATGATCACACATCTGGAGGAAGCTAAAAAGAGAATTTCCCTTGAAATTTAAAATGAAATTTTGAACAAAAAGAGTTGTTTAGGAAAACTTACATAACTTAACACCAAAAGACATGACTTAATAAGCAGCCTAATCCGCCACCACACTTCACTGTCAGCTCTGAGTAAGAGCGGGGACTGGAAATGAGCAATCAGTGAGGTTGTGTTTTACCAACACTGACAGATACACAAAGTCTCAGTTTTACTTGAAAAATAAATGACAGCAAGCATTCAAGCAGCGGCATGAGCTGCTGAGGCAGGTCCTACATCTTTCATAAGCTGTATCATAAATAATACAGTACTCAAATAAATCAATAACAGAGCACTCAGGGAAAATCCATAGACCCACCTATAGAGCCATTAACTCAGAACATAAACTGGTGATTGAGCCTCTGATCTAATGCAGGCAAACTTCTGATCAGTGTTAGGGATAACAGTACAAAGATGTTTTTTAGGATGTGACTGTAGCATTATCATTACCACATTAACCCTCACATCAAGCAATTATTGTTCTACGTATGCTACTTTGAGTTGCTTTTCTAGCTGAATAACTGTAGGACAGAAAAACATATTAAACATCACTTTTATTGCACTCTCACTTAACATATGCCTGGCCTAATAACTGCACTACTGGCTCTATAAATTAGAGAAAGACAAATGGCAGAGTGGTTGAAATCAAGACATCTTTTGAGGTTTTAAGACATGCATACTTCTTCTATTATGTTGAGTGAAGGACAAGAATGTGACAGGAGGTGTTAATTGATACTGAAAGTCAGTGTCTAAGTGGGTGTGACTGATGGTGTAAAAAAGCTCTGATTTGTTAGGAAAATTAGAATAGTGCTACACAAGTTCAAGTCTGTTGTAGTGATACATCTTCTGATGCAAAGCCAGGGCACATCATCAGTGATGCTCCCTGATGCTTTGGGTGTTTTGGGTCTCTCGAACATCAGACACCCTGTCTCAGGTGACCCGGCTGAGGTTGATCAAGCCTAAGCTTGTGCCCTGGCAGCACACTCCCCCTGATCTGCTTTCTTTATCCAGAGCCACCTCGAGGCTTTCTCTGCAGCCTATGTGCTGTTGCAGCCCTCCACATCTTTTTGCCTGTGATGTAGAGTGCAGTGTAGCCCCTGCAGGGGGACTGTCCTGCAAAGCCTCTGCACCCCACCTCCACAGGCAAGCACCCTACCTTTTAGCCTTGTCCGTGGCAGTCGCTGACAAGGTCTTGGTATTTTTCCCTTTTCTGTTCAAAGGCCACCTCCATCCACTCTTCCCAAGGCGTCAGTTCCTGCAGGACCACATTCTTTGTTGGCTCCACTGTCAGCTGCCAGTACTGAGAAGTGCTGAGAAGCCCTGAAGTTCCTTTCTATGATGCCCTTGGCTTCTCTCCAGCCTTGAAAAAGCTGATAGTCTGCTTCATTGGTTTGGACCTTCGACAGGTGGTGATAGCACTGCATATGCACTCTGCGGTGGTCTTAAGCACTTGGTCATGCCGCCAATGGTATCGGCCATCCCCCAGAGCTTTTGGGCAGCAACTCAATATGTGCCCCAGGGTTCCTTTCCTGAGGCAGAGGGGGCGTGATGGTGAATTGGCCAAACCCCAGCAGTGCAGGCTCGATGGACTAGGGAGAACATCATAGATAGCCTGGACAACGAACTTAATGCAGTGTGGCTTTGCCTGCTGGAGGTCAGTCCACGTGATCTCCCTCTCCACAACTTACTCCCATTTTGTCTAGGCACCTTGCAATCTCATCCCCACTGCATTGCCTGACCTCTCCTTCTCCACAGCTGCTCTCAACTCGTTCTGGACTAGTTTCCTCCGCTCCACCCCCTGCGCTTTACCTAGCCCAGTCCTTCCTCTGGACACAGTTCTCCCCAGGACTCCATGACGTAGGCAGGACTCTGCTTGTTCAACTGCCACCTCCACTCTCCACTTCCTGCCTGTTTTGACAGCCACTGCTTCCACCAAGACTCTTGGGGCTGTTGAGTCCAGGAGCTGCAGCACCTCTCTAGCTCGCAAGACCTTGAACTCCTCTATGATAAATTTCAGGGGGAGTGTGAGGAAAGGTACACCATGTATATTTAGGATTCTATTATTAAAATGTGTAAATGAAATTTTTAAACAATGAGGACTTGAACTGATGGCACTTAAGCACCTTAGTAAGTATTACATTGCACTTCGTTTCAAAAACCTACAGCATGTAACCTAAAAAGAGGGATCACTTTTTGATCATATTAGCAATTGCTTTGTCAGACAACTGACTAATGTAGCTTGTTTCACACAGTTACACAGTTGTGATATCAAAATTGAGCTTAACAGGGTGTGGCTTCATGAGTGTGAATTTCCGTTTATTCTATCCATCCATTATCCATTCCGCTTATCCCTTGTGGGGGCTGCAGCCTATCCAAGCTGGCATTGAGCGAGAGGCAGGGTACGCCCTAAACTGGTTGCCCACTGATCATAGGGCAAATAGAGAGACAGACAACCAGTCACCCACACCTAAGGGCAATTTGGAGTCACCCATTAACCTAATAGGCATGTTTTTGGTCTGTGGGAGAAAGCCAGAGTGCTCAGAGAGAACACGCAAACTGAGGCACGCTTACTACTGATGCGCCACTGTGCCATTTTAAGTTTAACTGAATGAAATTCTATAGTTGTTCTCCCCTCACTTTGTTCATCAGAATGTTTCACAAATTATGAGGAAATGTATTCTTTTTTTGGTTCAGTAGGTTTTAAAAATACAGAAGCTAGCAGGGCTAAACATGGATTCCAGGAGACACACAGTTAATTTAAGAAAATTGAACTAATATTGATTCTAATATTGATTCCATTTGCATAAATGTTTGATTATGGAGATTTTAATCTGATTTGACAAGCATGTAAAAAAAAAAAAAAAAAAACGTGTGTGATAGAAAATAAATAAAAACATCTACACACATTTTTAAATTAAATGCTGAACTGAAAACTTCAATAGACATGAAAGCTTTTGGAAACAGAAATGTTGCATACAGCCAGGGATGACCTGAATACATAAGTAGCTCAAAATAATTATAATAAATAAATAACCATGAATATATGATGCATTTTTCTAAAGGTGAGAGTGATTCTGATTTCTGTAAACACTTCAAATCCCATTATCTGGTTCAAGTAAAGCAATGTGCAGCAAAATATCTTTATGATAAATGTGCGTACGAGTATGTGCTTGGCGTCTCTTACCATTGGTGGAGAGGAGGAAGTGAGCAGCGTTCTGCTGAGGCAGCCATCGGATCTTATTGATCTTCTCCTCGATCTCCAAACTCTTAAGGTAGTCAAACTCAGGCTCATGGCTCTGAAAGGTGCTGTAGACATTGTACTCTCCCTGGGAGAATGGCTCGGTCTTGCTCTGAGGAAAGCAAAGGAGTAAAAAAGGTGGAAAGTCAGGAGGTAAAAATGAACAGTCACATTGATGAAGTGCAGAAAGCATGGCAGGAACTCTGCACAGCTATAATGATGCAGCCTCTGACGCAGCAGGAGAATGAACTATGTATCAGTCAATCTGGACTGCAGTTACAGGGGAACGCTGTGTGTTCATTACTGCACCCAGAGCTGGAATGAAATATAATATTTTTGAGTGTATGAGTGTTAGATTGCTGCGTGTATCTGTGTGTGTGTGTCTACCTCAGGTTCCCTCTGAAAGATGACCACTCGGCCCCCTTTGTCCCCTGTGGCTAGGAGCTCTCCTGTGTGGTTGAACTCAACAGTGGAGATGATATCAGCTGTGAGAGACAAAGATGGAAGGAGTAGCAGAGAGCAGAAGAGAATGAGCATGAGAAGAGAGAGAGAGAGAGAGAGAAGCCATTAGCTAATTAAGTACACCATCATTTATTTATGTATCAGTTTATCTGACTCCAAATTGTTAAAAAGAGTCAACAGTCAAGGCACTCATGTGTAAGTGGATTAAAACATGCTAATTAATATGAAGAATAGAATAACATTTGATCACTAATGCAAATATTCAAAAATGACATTTACGCTTGAAAGAGAGAATCAAATGCAGACAAGGATTTGTTATTACGTATTGTTGCACCAAGAAGGTTGAATACTTCTCGGATTTTAGGTTTTGATTCACATTCTTTCAATTATTTCTATTGATTCTCAGTATTTTTTTTAATTTGCAGCCCTTTTTTCTGCACCCTCTTCTCTTTCATAAAGTCAAACAGCACCTCCAAAGCTTTCAGAACTAGAATTGGTACATGAAAAATCAGATTCACAGAAACTATTATTATTTAAAGCTAATGAGAAATATCTAAAAAAAAAGAAAATTCAAAACTTTTAATAATCTGTGTGTATGCCTGTTATTTTCATATCAGTATAGAATACTTCCCCTTAAAAACAACATGATACACTTTTCTGATTGCATTGGGCCATTGGTGAGATCAGTGTTAAATTTAGAGGATAAGTTTGTTTTTTTGACACCTGGACCTTATTTTTAGGATTAAATACGCTCATAGACTCACCCAGACAATTTTGGCGGAGCTCAGAGCTGTTTTCGAGCAATTTAGATCTATCCGACGACGTTTTTCTCTCATGCTGTAGTAGCAGACGGGGCCAGAAATCGAAGTCCCTAAATTAGACATTATCTGCTGCGAAACTCGCTCATTTCAGCTACATTTTATAAATGAATGGCCAGTGTTATCACCATGTCAGCTCAACTTTGTTGTTATGGTCATCCGGGGCTTTACAAGGATGGGTAACTTTTGGTGACGTCATAGACAAGAACATGAGTAGAGCCGCTGTTGTTGCTCGGCTACACGGCTACTTTTGTGCAACATGGCGGAATATTTATCCGATGTAGAAGTGTCTGACGACGACTTTGAGTATAATGGATGCCCATATCGTTTTGAGCCAGAATATACCGACGAGGAGCTATTTGAAAGGAGGATGCAGAGGGAAAGAGCCGAACAGCTGGCCAGAGAACAAGCAACCACTGCACGTCCATGAATGGGGGCTAACTGGTGGTGTTGTTGTGGATATTGCATGGCAATGGCAACAGAGGAGGAGTGAGTTTCGCAGCAGATAATGTCTAATTTAGGGGCTTTGATTTCTGGCCCCGTCTGCTACTATGGCATGACAGAAAAACGCTGTTGGATAGATCTAAATTGCTCGAAAACGGCTCCGAGCTCCACCAAAATTGTCTGGGTGAGTCTACGAGCGTATTTAATCCTAAAAATAAGGTCCAGGTGTCAAAAAACCAAACTTATCCTTGAATAAATAAAAAAGTAAACGGCATGTAGACATCTCAGTTAAAGGTTGGCATTTTAGAAAGAGCCACAGAAAGCAGGATGCTTTTTGATAACAAGACAACTATTTCAAAGTATTAAGTCTCAATGGCAGATCATCATTACCTCTGCCAAGGAGGTTATGTTTTTGCCAGCGTATGTTTGTCTGTTTGTATGTTTGTAAGCAAGATTACAAAAAAACTACAGGACAGATTTAGCTGAAATTTTCAGTAGATGCTGGTAATGGCCCAACTTAAAAATGATTAGATTTTGGTGGTGATCCAGATAACTGCCATTAGGGAACAATCATTTTTGCTCACTAACTGTCTAGCTAATAATGATATCAACATGATTCTGAGTGCTAGGTGTGGGTTTTCAGGGTCAAGGAATCATTTTATGATGGTAACTTTATCATGGTACAATAGCTTATAGATGAAACAGCAATATGTGAGCTACCTTAGCAGAGGTTTGTGCTCTCCGAGTGCTTTCTAGTTTTACTTATTTTATTTCATACATCTAGGTAGCATTAACAATTTTTAATAGAAAATCATTGATTTTTTGAATTACAAAGCAACATTTCAGAAAGTGGGTATCACTTGTAAGGGACAGCAGTTTTCCTACATGACAATATTTTCTTTTACATGTTGCCAGAAGATTTGTGTTATTTGGACCAAGTTCCCCATTTCAGTTAAAATTCTGCACTTTATGCATAACATTGCAATTGTCACAATACCAGGATTTTAAATTGAGAAACAATATTTTGATACCCTTGCAACAAATAATGAGCACTGGACAGCTGATCTTTATTCTAACCTGCACTCCATATAATGACATTGAACCACATACCAAAAGCAGACACAGACGAGGTGTTAACAGCCTTCTGACAAAACACAAAGTGAGACTTTCTTTAAAAATTATCATCACATATAAAGTATTTCATCTGAAGTATTGTTAATTATCTAGATGACGTACATTGAGTGAACCACCTCTCTGTATTCTCTAATTATTTTCATTATCACTACTGTGTGTGTGGGACTTTTGCTTTTGCTGTCTCGTGTCACAGAGGCCATCAGTATCCTACATCTTTATAGAGTAATATCAAACATTATATTTATGGTTTTGTGACAACCATTTACAGAAAATCAAAGATGAATATCATAATGCCTTTGGGTTTAAGATAACATGATATGATTTTTAGTCCATAACACCCAGTCCTCTCATACTATAACATCAAATCAAACAGAAAATAAAACTGGAACTCAAAGTGGATCAAACACTGGAATACACACAGCTGTTTAACGCGGCACAGGTGTTATTTGTGCCCCAGTACGACACATTGGCAGTGACGCACACTGTGACACTCCAGTCATACCAGATTACACAGTCACTTGAGTTCACATTGAGTGTGTTAGTATATAGTATAGTGTGTATAAGAACAGTCATCATTCTGTGGAGTCCTCAAATGTAAGCACAGCTCAGAGCATCATTTGCATTCTTAATCAAGTTTCATTCAAACATCATTTTTCAGGACTTTCATTTGTATCATTTGTTCTGATACAACAACAACAACAACAGTGTGACTCAGAAACACACACTGATATATGAGGAGTGAGGACACTTAGCATTTACTGCCATGTCACTTTTAGACAACCTTTTTAATCAAATAATCAACACAATGTGAAACAGAGAATAATTTGTTGTATTGTCTCATGAAATTCATAACTATGTGATACCAAATTTTATACCACTATTGTCTAAACCATCGATATGATGATGAACACATGCCTCTGCCATGCTTTAGTCTCTTCGAGGAGCAAAGCTTGACTGTATGATGAAAGTTGACAAATGAATCAAAATGTCCATTATTGGGTATAAATATGCAGTATTAAAATATCATCTGTGCTTTGCTTGAAAGAAAATTAAATGCAGAGACTACTGTGCAAGTATTCTCAAATTTGTAATTTGATGATGACAGAGACTCTGATAGCAACACACCACCTGCTCATAATAAAGCAGGTGGTGTGTTGCTAAAAACCTGTGCATGCACATATTTATCCTCATGGAAAACTCAATAAAAAGCAATCATTTAGAGTCAAGGGTGCCAGTAGCCTGAAGTTATGCATACACATATCAAATGTCGGTACTTGTGTGGCACCAACACATCCAAGACATGCTGAACTAAATCACAACAGAGATTTCAGAGGTATAATTTACTAAATATCCCAGCCAAAAAGCCAAAGATGCTAATCCTTCTCTCTTAAATTGGTATTGGTGTTGCCTGCAAGAATACCTTTTCTGTCAGGCCCAAATAAAAATCTGTCATTATGTAGTCATTGGACAAGGTATGAAGACATAGCCTGACCCTTTTCTCCTCTCTAAAACTAAGGCTTTCCAGTCACCTAAAAAAATATTAACAACATATGAATAATGGCCTTCTTGTTTATACAGGAGACTGTGCTGAGGGTGGGCAGTTGATTATGGCACTAACAACTAGGTCATTATGAACAAACTCATGACAACTACCCATAAACTTGTCATTTTTTATCAATTTAAAGATGTCACGACTTTCAGCACCTGCAAACTCCCAAAACCCAAACTGGATCAGTTTGGTTTGTCAAAGGGGTCATATCATGCAGAAACAAGATTTAATACCTACAAATAATGTTGTTTATTGAATTGCCGACTCTACACCTCCAGAAAATCCCACAACATGAGACCTGCTCCTGTCCCCGATATCCGGGAGCGAGATTTCTGCCCCTGAAAACATCTCATAGCGAGATCTTCGCAAGATTTCCCGCAACCTGACGTCAGGTATTTTCAGTCTCTTCTCACTGGACGCGCCTGAGAAAGCAGCTCCTCCCCGGTAATGCCTGAAGCACCGAGCTGCAGCTAAGACAAGCCCACCAAGCTCATCCGTTTCTATTCTCTCCAGGACCAGCAGTTACAGTTGTAGTTTCAGTGTTTTTTTTCTGTTGTTTCCCTGAGCTATATACTTGAGAGAAGACATGTCTGGGAAGGGTCTTCATCTGTGTTTTTTTGGTTGTGGATCAAAATCACAACTATCTTCACTTCCAAAGAATGAAGACACCAGAAAGCAGTGGGCAGGTTCAGCCGCTGTCTAAGCTGTTTCTGTGTGCTCATCATTTTACCCCAGATTCCTTTGTAAACAAAGGGCAGTTTGATGCAGGATTTGCATCTCAACTGCTGCTCAAACAAGGAGCAGTTCCCTCAATAAAGACTGTCCACAGAGACCCGGAACCACAAGCGGTAAGTAATGTAATCAGAGGAAGTAATGTAAATAAAGCCTTGATGTAATGTCGAGCTAATGCTAAGCTAGTTAGTGTTAGTGTCAGCTGTGTTGTGTAAATTCAGACTTGTAGAGCTCTTTTACGACCACACAGTAGCTAAAACAGCAAAACTCACAAACGGTGCTTCATCCTCTGTTACTTACACTCGTAAATAAATATATGATATAATGTTGAGCCAATGCTAAGCTCGTTAGCGTTAGCATTAGCGTCAGCTGTGTTGTGTAAATTCAGACCTGTGGGGCTCTTTTACGACCACACAGTTGCTCGAAAAGCAGAACTCACAAACGGCGCTTCATCCTTTGTTACTTAAGTATCTATCTTTAATTATTATGATGAACATGTCTTTGAAAAGGTCTGCACACCCCCCTCAGCTGCTGAAAGTAATGGGAAGCTATTGTTAGCGGTTTGACTCACTGTTGTGTGTAATCACATAACTAATGTGGCCTTTTTCTACTTAAAAACTCCTCTGTATTCATGGAGATGTGCATGATCGATCGGCGAATCTCATAAGTAGCCATTTTAATCATGTAATAAAGGCCAAACAAAAGTTTAATGTTAACTGCAAAGTCAATACAACGATCCCCAGACAGCCGGGGCTAGTAAACAATGCACTTCTGTATGTCACGCCTCCGCTCGGCCTCGGCACCCCCTCCGCTCCGTCTCCGGCTTAGCCCTCACAGAACTGACCAATCAGAGGACAGAGCACACGTGGTCTCGGTTCTCACGTGTACTCTGTCTGAATCAGAGCGTTTTGGAGAGCCTGGAAAGCGGCTAGAGAGAGGCTTTTGTAAACGCGATTCTGAGGCGAAGAAGGACCTTTATGACCTGCAAATCATACAGAAGTACTCCAAATGCATCCCAGATTGGCATAATGACAAGGAAAACAGCATGATATGTGCCCTTTAATTCAGCTGCTTGTGTTTGGGATGGTGAAATGTTTGCTGCATCTTCATCTATCCCTCACTTTGATATGATCAGTCAATATTATCATTGTCATTTAAAAGGAGGAGTATTGACTGTCTGGGCAGGAAACAGTTGTTGTTTAATAGGCTTACAAGAGCCACAGTCGTCCTAAATAGAGACATTTGGGGTCGAAAAGAACAGTTCTTATTACTGATCAAAACCAAATGATCCACATCTCTAAAAAGAGCTGGAACTTCTATCACTTTGAGCAAGGCTGTGTGGAAATAAGCCAAACTTTTTGCTAACTGGAGTTCTACAGCTGAACAAGTCAGTTGACTAAGTGGTCTTTAACATGTGCCAGTGGGCATGCATGCACCCCAAAATCAATCCAGATAAATCTATACAAGCTCCCCAAACCACCTTCACATGCAGTCTGAGCAATTTTATGACAAATCTTTTCAGTGCACATTAAATGTCCCATGTCCTGGTGTGCTGAACCATTTACATCATGTCCTAGATATCTATTGAGCAGAGATTTGATTTAATTTGAATAATGAAAATTAACATCTAGTCTCTGTAGAGGATCAGATGCAGCTATTTTCCCCTCCCCTTTGAAAACACTCTGATCTGAGTGGGCAAGGAGGCTACAAGAGGCTATGGAAGTAAGACCTGCACTGATTGCCCAAATGATGTCTGGTGGGGGGCTGTGGAGGGGACTTTCAAAACAGTCCTGGCATCTGCCTGTGAGGAGCAGAAAACACACATGTGGGGGGAGGCTGTATAGTGATTACATTATAATAAACGTCAGAAGGTAAAAACTTGAACGTTTTAAGGGCCACTTTCTTTACGGCACATTTCTTCTGAACTGAGTGTCCAGTAAAAGGTGTCATGGTTTTTTTTGCTCCCAAAGATCCTTCTTACAAAATTAAAAAGCAAAGGTAATTGATTTTGCAGGACATGGGACCTTTAAGGCTTTTACACACAAAGCATTGAGGATTACCACCTTCTATTGAAAAGCACAGTTTGGATATTGATGCAAAATGTAAACAGCATTACAGGTATGACATACAGTGCTTTTCCATTAATAGTACAAGCTAACTAGGCTTGACCCCATTCAGACTTGGTACTTTGACGTCATTTGCAGCACTAGTTTGAGAGTACCTCCTTGGCCTAGGACGAGTTGTCAAAGCATGGCTGTATAAAGCTGGTGTAACATCCAACACAACAAGGGAGGATGTAGAGGTGAAAGTGCAGTTGGTCTACAGTTTGTGGCTTTTTGTCACAGTAAGATGATGAATTTAGTTCCAGGGGCACTTGCAAGAAGCAAGACAAAGAGAGAGAAGTTCTAAAAAAATCCCACAGCATCATGTAGCCAACAAAAGAGGCATCTTATGCCCTGTGTGATATTCCCATCCTGCTGTCTGACCATCTAGTGGCGAGCAGTGTCTCCATGTCACAAACGTAATTCATAGTGCCTTTACACAAAAGCACAGTTTTTCAAGACATTCACATTTATTCTGCAGGGCTGTAAGATCTGTGCCGATTCATGCTACAATACAGTTCAGGTGTGCGTGACACAGTGTGTGCCCCCACATACACAAAGGCAGAGACTTTCACTAACAGTGCTTCTGTCTCCCGCTGAGTCTGTGTGCCTCCCTCTTTCCAATATCACGCCTCTGTTACTACTTCTGGAGACGTTCACAGCGGAGGCAAAACGTCTCAGGGGCATAGATATTATGCCTTGAAACAGCGGTATGAAATGGGCTACAGTTTACTCTCAGCTCAGCTTGCTTGGAACCTTATCTGTACATGGTACTTTACCAAAAAAGTACTGATTACAAGGTACAATCCCTGGTGGAAAACCAAAATGAACAAGTAGAATTTGCTAATACCATATAGAGGATATGCCACAATAGGCTTACATCTAACAAAAAGTTAGTACATACTGTATTCTCCACTTTTTATAATGTCTCACAAATGCCACATTGAAGGGATCTAAAAAAAATCAAAGACTGAAGTGATTTGAATGTAATTTGAGAAATTTACTCTTTTGGTGACAAAGCAAAAGACAAAGAAAAATGTCCTTGTTACCACAAAATACCTGAGAAAAAATCATTACTGACATTTAATTTTTTTAACACATGCTACCTGGAAACTCAAAAAAATGTAGCTATTTCCAAGTTAGGTCCATGGAAACAGAGACTTAAACAGCTCAGTACAAAAGCGCACACACTCAAAGTCTCTTTCACTACCAAGTATATGATATCTTCAAAATGTCAAAAATCTGATTTTAAAATTTTAAAATCTTGGGTCAGTTGACTTCAGTTCAGATAGAAAAGAACACAGTTGTTAAAAAAGCAGCTGCAACAATAAAGAGTGTATTACTGAGGGTCAGACTGATTCACAGCCGTGGTCTCACATCTATTCTGTGGTGGCCTTGGGAGAGAGATTTTATGATGAAGGGAGGCAGGGACTGCTCCTTATTCTCGACGCCAAGACAACCCTATTCAATCTTTTAGTAACACACTTCATGTATCACTGGTTACCTCTATCTCTGCCTCTCTCTCTTCATCATTTTCCACTACTCGTTACAGTTTTTTGGTCCAGACTGTATCTTTTTTATTCTCAGATTGAATTTTTTAGGCTTACCTTGATCCCTTTCTACCCTCAGCATGGACTTTTGTGTTACCTGTGTCTTTCTGCCCTAATTCTCTTTTTTTAAGTCCCCATTTCACTCTTGGTTGTCCCTCCGCACTCATCTCTCCCTCTTTCTGTCTCATCCCTCCCCCACTGCACTCTGCTGCCTGGCTGTAGGTTAGCGTGTACATGGTGTGGCAGTGATGCTGGTGGTGGAAGAATGGGAAGGATGGAAAAAAAAGGAAGAGGGGAGGAGGGGGTCCTCCGGTGAGCAGGGGGTTGCCATGGTAACAGGCAGAGCCAACCACTAGCAGCGGTACTCGTAGTGGTTAGCCGTATAAGGCAATCTGAGGGAAAGGAGGAAGTGGGATTCATCAATCCAATTCTCACAGGAAGAAGGAGTGTGGGAGAATAATTACGGAGCTGCAGTTTTATCCACTAACAAAAACTGCTAAATTAATATCAGGAGATACAGGGGGAGCAAGGGTCCCGGCCGTGGATGTACAAATAATTAATAAATACACATAAACAAAAATAGACTGCTAATCATGAAATTAACAAACATAACTGCACACCAGGAAGCTTTAAAGCATAAAGTCACATAGTGATGCAAAATTTGTTTGCTTGATGATCTGTGTGTATGTGCGTTGAGAGATAAATGTGTCTCCACTCAAGTTGCAAAGAGAAAGAGCCAAGCTAAGCAAAACCACACGAGTGTTGCACAATAAAACTGAGGAAAAAATGGAGCGCACTCTCTCATCCTATGTCTGTTCTCAACCCAATGTCACTTTATCTTCTTTCTTGCAATCACACACAAACACACATTTATGCACACAACTCACACACACATATCCATCTGGCTCTCTGATGCTCTATATTAAAAAAAAACATCACACAAAAAAGACAAACAAGTGAGAGTACAAACAACCACTGCAGGAGCAAGCTTTATCAAGAGCGCTCCAGGTATGAGTGTAGTAGAGCAGTGATCATCAACCGACCAGCCCCTAGAACATAATCATATTCAAAGAGTATCTTTTTGTTTTTTAGTTCCTTCTGCTTACAAATCTGCATCAAAAACAGTTTTACCAGCCATGACTCCATGTTTGAGCCATTTACAGATTTCCACTGGTTGACATTATCAGCAAATATTCAACCAGGAGGACAAGTATATGACTTTCAATCACAGTGATGAACCTAGAAACAAGTCGCCAAAATACAAGGATGGCTGTTAAACATGGGTTTGGATCTACTCAGGATATATAAATAAAAGTTCTTCTCTTGACACTGTAACTTTTGCTAAATGTGGTAGATTCATTTTGTGTCTGTATAATAAAATAACATTATTAATAATGATAATAACAATCATTTGTAAAGGGAATGTGGCTTTGACCTACTCTTTTGTGAAGTGTCTTAACATTTCTTGTGATTTTGCGCTGTACATACAAAGATTAAATGATTGATGGATATAGGGATGCACAATATTTGATTTTTGATGATTTCCGATATGCCGGTATTTTCAAACTCATTAACCTGTTACTGATATTGATATGTATATTTGTTGTCAAGAGCACATAGCCTCTATTGAACTGAAGCTGACCTTTCATGGTGACAGTTGATTTGTGATATGAACAGATATGAAGTAAGGATTTTTTTTTTTAAATAAATGACACTAGATTATAAAAGTGGACATGCAATAATGATAAGGTAATCATGCCTGAACATTTTTTTTACATTATCACAGCCAAGATATGGAACATATATATGGCGAATTTGTACAGCTAAAATACCAGCTGTAAAATATTGGCAAAAATGTTCATATAAGTCAATATGACAATCACATTTTTAAGCAATTATCTGCTAACACGATACTGTTCAGATAATAGTGAGCATCCCTAATTGAAAATATATTGATGAGACCACAATAACTATACTATTTCAAGTAATTTAAAATGCAGCCCCCACAGAGCCTATCATGAAAACATATGGTCCTTGTAGAAATGTAGTTGATGATCTCTGTTGACAAGTGTGGATATTGCTACGTGTGTGAATGCGTGTGTGTGCCACAATATAGAAAGTTAGCTGTGACAGTCTCCCACAGACAGTCCATTAACATCAGCAGGCCAGTCTGACTCATCGGCACGCTGCAGGGGCTGGGCCAGCATGCTGTGACTGTAAGTGCAGGCACCCACACACACACAGAGTGCACATCAATACAAAACAACAACACACAAACATGAATGAACTCAATGACACAGAGAGCCAAAAAAAAAAATCTCAAAGTGCTAAACAGCAAACAGATAAACACTCAAGTACACTGTGAGGGTTTAACAAGGACAGCAGGTCAGAATAACCACAAACGTTGTAGGAAGAGATGATCAACAGAAACAATGGTCTATAAAAAGTTTTGGGTGATCTGGCAATATTTTTTGTTCTTCATAAGGCTGGTGACATGTTCAGGTTTCTTTGATTTTTAGATTTTCATATATCAGTGTTAAGTCATTTTAAAAGTAACATATCTGTTGTAAAAAAAAATGGCAGTTTCAAGGAATTGCTTTGAGCTCCAAACATGTTGATAGTAGGATGATTTTCAAAGGCTTCATGAGGCTAAAATTCAATACAACCTATTTCACATCCCTTGTGACCCTAAAACAGTAAGGTTGGGTCCCATACCTGACTGGTAATAAAAGGGCGGTGGTATTCATACTTCTGTGTTGTTTCACATTCAATGTAAACGGGCTAAACAATATATTGTTTTAACACTGCAACTACAATGTGTGTCACATAGTCACATCACAGGATGAGTAATGTCAACACATGATAAGAAGCATGTCATGCTGTCATTTCAGTGTTTAGTGGAAACTTAAACCAACAATTTCCCCATTTCCTTAAAAAAAAAAAAAGTTCTTTCAGTATCACAACCAGTATGTTTACTCCAAAAACAGATCATGGTGCAGGCTGAATTTTTATTTTACCAACACATACAAGCTACAGATGACTTTCATCTCAAATACAGCTCTACAGTTAAATAGGGAGTGTTTTAAATAGACTTTCAGCTCCGAATCTTTCTTTAACAATCTTTGATTCATAATATTAAAAAGATCATTTTATTTGCTTTTAGTAAACACCTAAACAAAGCAACATGCCTGCAAGACACTTGTAATCTCCAAAAACTCTCCTACCTGCAAACTTTAGAAGCAAAAAAAAAAAAAAAACAGGGCAGCCCAATAAGAATTCACTCTCATCATCAGAAATTTTGAGCTGCATGTCACAAGAATATATGTACAGTCACTTCACCCCTCTGCGTGCATATGTGTACCACAGTCGTTGTCAGAGGACTGCAGTGTACAATGGAAAAAAATGTATATTTATAGAAAAACAAGTTTAAGATCCAATGTAACTTATTGGACTGACAAAAACATTGCATTTGTCTGGAAATTTTCCTTAAAAACAGCAAACAACTGTATAGTTTAGGAGGATAAAATATTGCAATATCGCTTTTGCAGATAGTTTAGTTATGAACAGTGAAAAAAAGTGAATGAACCACTGTTCTGAACGAACGACTGTAAATGTTGCAGAAGCCCAAAGGGAGAAACAGAGTCTACCCCTCTGTGCCAGCTCCCGAGGTAGACACAGAAGTGTAACAGAGGCAAGAAGAGGCCAAGCAAGGGAGCTCAGTGCTGTCTGTGAGTGCAAGATTCACAGTGTGTATGTGGAGCATTCAGTGTGTTGTGAACAAAGCTGTGATGCATCATGAACTGACACCAATACAATATTGTTGCAGAATCAAAATGAATGTCTTAAATCTGGTACGGTTTCTTGCCGACAAAACTAGTGAGGGATTACCAATGAGTGAGACTGGCTGATACCAGCCATGTTTTCTATTTCGTTACAACAACTGTTTGGATGTCTGTTAAACAGAGAAATATAAACCCCTCATTTAAATAACATAAATGACAACAGAACGATAAAAGGGATCAGGCCTATCCAAGGAGCTAAACAGTGTAAATGGCATAATGTATACAAGCAGTAAGTCTCTGAACTCAGTTGCATCATGAAACTGATTATTTTATACTGCCAGGCAAATGACATAATATCACCTCAAAACAACCGCATCTATGCAAGTTCCTAGCCAACATCTACATTTCCTTTGTTAAATTCTTTTGATGGTGATGGTGCAGAGCCAACATGAACGCATCATAATGTGTCATTGTCACCTTGTTTCGATCTGAAATGCGATCATGCACTCTAAAAATGGGCTTTGTGTATTTTTGTTTCAACATCTGCAGGTTTAATTAAAATAGTAATAGGAGTTTGGTGACAGTGGTGACAATCTATCCTTAACTCCAGCTTCAACGAATCCCCTGTTAAACACAAAAGAGCTCATCTGGGGTTCGAAAATTTGAAGAGGAGGACAACACTAAGAGGAGAAGAGAGGAGAGAAGAGGGTGGTGGTGGGTGTTGAGGGAGGTGGAATCCCATTTTTCATGTTAAGGCTGGTTTGGGGACAGAGAGGGGAGCTGACATCCAGTTGTCCCGATTATAGATATCTTAGGTCTGAGTAAACACAGACCATTAAAGCCAAGCCAAAAACACACTCCTTAAAGTGAGGACCAGTCAGCACTCAGCAGGAGATGTCTGTCTGTGCATGTATGTGTGTCTACATGCTGCTGCTCAAGAAACCCGCATTTCCTGTGAGCATGTGCACAAGTGTGTGTACTCAATTACCCTGTAGAGAAATAAATGGAATGAAGAGGGAGACGAGGGGAGAGAGAGCCGGAGGGAGATGTTAAATTGATCCCTGTCCAGCAGTTTTGGAGTTATCTGGTGGTAAAAAAAAACGATGCATGTGTGTGTGTGTTAGAGGTGCACATGTGTGTGGAGGGGGGATTCAAGCCCCACACAGCAGGGAATCTGCCATTTTTCCAAACACACATAGCCACAATGGAGCAGAGCTGGTGTGAGCCTAATGGTTATGGACACAAACAATTAGAATCACAAGCCGAGCCAGCTTTAGCTGCATGTGTGAGCACCTGTAATCCTGCTCAGCAACCCTGCAGAGGCATTGTGTAGAGTGCATGAATCCTCAAATCTGAAAAAGGTGACTATGATAAAGATCAGTTTGTTGTTTCACAGGATGCAATATGATGTGCTGCAATGAGTAAAAACAACATAATATGATACAACCTGATATGATACAATCAGAACAGTTATCATGATGTGATACATACGACAAAGTATAATGCAAAACAATCAAATACAATATTATGCAAAATGATACAAAACAATTTGATGCTATGAATTCATTACTACATGATAAAGTTAGGTTGAATGCTATGCGACTTGACTCATAGCAAAGTTGTGCGGTGTTTATCAATGATTTGAAAAACTATATGATTTACAGTACATGCCATACACACACTGTGACATAATAAAACACAATGCAATATAATATAATAAGATACAATACAATATGATGCAAAAATAAGTTATGTTATGATATTGTATATGATACACACAATTAACATATATATTAGACCACCTGACATAAAAATGATAAAGCACAAATATTCTAGAAACCTGAAAAAACATATTTAAAAGTGAAATGTTGTTGTTACTTTTTCAAACTGAACTCATGTTTTATATCAAAATTTGAGCCAGCTCACTGGGCTTCTCTGAAAAGGGATTTTCCATTCAGGAATACAAAAGACCCCTATAATTTAACATCCTAATCAAGAAATAATGATGTGATTTACTATTTTTTCTGTAAAACAGAAAATCTGAAAATGCAAGAATAACAATGATAATTACATTTAAGCCCTAAAAGTACAATTTATAATAAAAAGCTTTTACAAACTGATGTATTAACCATTACAAAATCATAAAAAAACAGATTATGGTAATTACTAATGCTGTTAATTCAGGGCAGCCTTGGCATTAACCTTATATTGGGTGTTGGTCTAATAAATTTGTTAAGCTCTATATTTGCTTTATTGGTCTTACACTTCTACAGATCCGTGATGCCAACATAAAAAATGAGCCTGAGTAGGTAACAACTGATTTTACACTAGTGACATTCAAAAATAAGACAAATACATCCTTTTTTCAGACATCCCTCACTTCTTGTAATGATATCACAACAGTCTTCACCTTTTAAACAGTGGGGATGAAAAACAATATTGGAAATCAGCATCCATCTGATGTCTGATGCTGGTGTTTTTGTTCATCATCATGCAGATTTGCTCGACCTATCAGCCACAGCTGTGGGTAAATAACAGCAATGTAACAGAGTGCCTAATGACAGAAGAGACTTGAATTTAATCCCAGATTCTGTTTGTTCCTCTCTGACTTTAAACTACATATAAACTGACCACAGGCTTCATGTCCTCGTTTTACAGTTGGTGTCAATATTTACTGCGACGGGCTATGTGCTGGTATGGCCGGACACCGTGTCATTTGAGTGTAGTGCATCACAGATCTGCATGTAAACTGTTCTACACATTGTTTCTTCCTTATTCCTTCCTTGTTATTGAAAACCATTTTGTGACAGGCACATCAGGAAGACATATCAGGGAATGTTAAAAGAGGATGGTAAAATAAATGAGTGATTGGTAAAATATTGAACCTACATCCCCTAACAAACAACAGCCTAACAAACAAGTTCATTTCCAGCTCTGGTGCTCCTGCCTTGCAAAAGTCACTTTGGTCTGATGAAAAGCAGGAGCTCTTGGTGCAATAAATAAAGCTCTACAGTGTGCAAGTTGTTTCCTTCTTTGTCCAACCCTGGTGAGCAAATTCTTTCCCGGTGTTAAATATGTCAATGCTTACAAACTCATTTATGTCAATGCTACGACTGATACACATTTATCGCTGAGTGACAATAAGAATATAAATTATTGTCTTCTCAGACCAGCATGCAAATGTTGCTTTCCTTTATTTTAATCTGCTGGTTACTTTTAATGATATTTCTCTAAAACATTCACAATGTCAGGATAGCTTTGGTTCAAATGCCAACTTTAAATATTTTAATTGACACCCTCTATATTCTGTACTTTGTTCAAACAGCATTGAGCTTATGGCCAGAACATCAATTTCTGTGTCCTTTCTAAATGAAATGATTTTTAACTGTATCAAAGAGCCTCTATTATGCTTTTACAGTTTTTATGCCCTCTGGTGTGTGTTACATGTCTCCTTCTCATGGTAGAGTACTTCTCTGCACAAGACAAAATATCTGCAGCATCAGGATTTCTCCCTTTCCCCCAATTAAAGCACCAGTGGCTGCCCCCACATAGACCATCCAGAGTAACCATAGCTGTAAGCAGTTTAAGCCCATTGGCTCTGGGTGTCCAGCCCAGTGCAGAGAGTACACTGTGGACAGGCAGAACTTGGCACTGAGCAATGCTGAATGGGCCAGTTATCTCAGAGCAGACCAGTCAACCAATGCGGACCAATGTGGGGGAGGGGACCTTAAACTGAGGGGAGCTCTAAGAAAGCTTCTCGGACAGACTGAGAATACAGCTGAGTCTGGGGCATCCATATGAGTAAACTAGAGAGTTATTTGACATTAGCGACAGTGAACATGCTTTCACAGTCATCAGAATCTAGTCTATGAACCCAAGCTAAGGCAAAAAAAAAATGGCTCTTTAAAATTCCAACCTGTCTCCTACCCTAGCCCCCCACCAACAAACACACACAATCCAGCCAGGTGGCCAACACCTATAACTAGACTTAGATTAGAAGATTTAGATTTAGATTTATTGGTCCCCGGGGGGAAATTCATCTTCACTGACTGTACATTACAAAGAGACAACATTGCACAACACAAACAACATTGACAGTAAACAGCATACAGCCAATCAGGCTTTTCCCAAGGCGAGCCCCTCTAAACTTGATCGATCTGTGCCTGCACCCTAAAGGTATTGGGATGATGTATTGGTGTAGTGGGTGGGTGATATCCTGTACTATGGTGTTTGCTAAGCGAGTGATGGACCTGTTGTTTAATCCTGTGAGGTTGGATATACAGAAGATCTGAGGTTTAGGGGCCATCCACAAAGAGAAGAGTTCAGGAGTATCCACAAAAGTATTTCGTCCACACGGATCCAGCGTTTTGTGAGCCAGAAAACTAACATTTTTGACACTGTATCCCAGAGTGAAAAAATATCAAAACCCTGACCTTGCGTTTCCATGTTTACAATAAATATGCACAATTTCAGTATGATCACATAGCCTTACCTCTCACTTTATCTGCATGAGCTAACCCTGACAGCAATAGAAACAATGGCAGAATACAGTATCACGCTCCTGCTTCAGGGGCTACTGAGATTGTTAACGGCTTTTACAGCAAAAGTTCTGTTCTTTAAGCAATAAGTAGACATGAAGAACAGAAATATGCCACATCTTCTTGCTGTGTTTGTTTACATTACATATGTTTTTATGTGTATGCTCCATGTCTTCTCTGGTTTTGGTGTATGTCTGCAGCAGGTTTATAGTGCAACTTACAGGACTGCATATATACCACAGCGTTTCCAGTGTTTCTATGTGGACAGACATATTTCTTGAAACAATGCCATGTTTAAGGAACTTTTAAAAATGAAAATGTAATTAGATCTTTTTTTGTCTCCATGTGGACAGGGCCTAAAATTGATACTTTTTCAGATCTTTACAAGACCCTCTTCATATTTTCTGAGACTCTATAGCAAACAGCAGATAGTACTGCTAAACTTGCCTGTGATATCTCCTATCACAGTGGCAACAATACAAGAGAAAATAGTCATAGTCATGTAATCGACCCAACGATAAGCTTTTGAACATTACAATGTTTACTTTTGTCACTAAAGCTCTTTTCACACATTCAACCCCGATATTATCAGGAAAATATCTGAGCAGCACGCCTGGGTAATTCCCTGACATGGTCGTTCACACTTGTTCCTCTCAGCAGGGATGGAGCTCTGATGGAGGGGTGAGAAGTGGCAGAGGTTTTTTTTTTTCCGATAGGCAGCACAAAATGTCAAACATACGCAGTGGTGTTCATAATATGATAGCGGACAAACAATTTCTTTGTGTAAAACTTAACATGTAAAACTTCAGTTTTACATGTTAAAAAGTGTATCAACAGCATGGAGTTGAGAGGAGCACTGTTGCATGCAGAGGTGAATATGAAGCAGAGCCACTACGTGGACAATGATTACAGCGGAGAAAGAACGCTGCAGTGTTTAACCTCCCTATACAGCAGCAGTTCTTTGGAATACACAAGATACTCAGTGGTGATCATTTTAGAGATGACCCACAGGACTCTGATAAGGTGCAGTGGAAACAACACTTCAAAATGTCCAGACACACATTTGAATTTGTGTTAGCCTCCTTACAATCAGATAAAATTCCTCCCGCAACAGTTGTTTTTATCCATCCTGTCAAGTCTCTCTTTTCTGGTTTTGCCCAAGTTGCCCTGGATGATGTCAGTAGTCCTCCCCTATCACGTCAGTGAATTACCCTGATAATTCGCCCCTGCGTTCTCGATTCACCTGGAAGTTTATGCAGATAAAATACTAAGGGGGCATGAGGGTGAAGTCTGAGTGAAATACTTGACTGCCTGCATGAACACATACGGCTTGCCCAGGTAAAATCTGGATAATTGCGTGTTTTTTTTTGCAAATGGGCTTTATCTGTATCTTACAAAGAAAAAACAGTAAACTCTGTCACAAAGTGGAGGATGAAACCTACAAAAAACAGCCTGTAGCCTCTTAAGGCCTCCTGAGGATATAAACACTGAAAATAAGCCATACAATTTTACACCTCATATGTTTGCAGTTACGACCTTTTGATATTTTTAAGACCCAGTAGACAGTCCTCTAATGGAAAAACTTATATATTATCTTTCTTTTGGAAATTATGTGTAAAATTCACAGGATCAACAATCTAGGATGCACTTTTTTTATAGATTTAGTCTGATACTTTTAAAATTATTAGTTAATTAGTCAACAAATGTAAAAACATAATTATAGCCTTATATGTGTTAATAGGTAAATTTCTGTACAATACATGTACGACGTAAATGTGTTTAGGGCTTATAGCAGGGGGTCTTTGAATGTTGCTTTACATGCGTGGGAAGAGGAAAAAATAAGGTAGCTTTGTTTTGTAAGAAGACTGGGTGTCGTCTGGTTGAGCTATTTTAAGAGATCAATCACAACCACTCATGCACACATATTCACACACCAAAGAAGGCCGGCTGAAATAAAAATAAAAAGGAAGGAGCAAAAAATAGTTCCACAAGAAAGGATGAGGCAGACAGACAGAGATAAAAGGATGTTTAGGATATTTTTAACACTCAGACCCAACCAGTCAGAATCCACCCAACTCAAAGTAATCACCCTTTCACATCCAGGCGCCCCCACATAAACTTCTGCATGTCCATCACACTGGGGTGGTGTAGGGGGAGTGTGTCAGAGATCGGACCTTTGGGATAGAACAGGAGAGAGCACACACCTTCAGTGTAAGAGGCAAACGGCTCGGGCTCCAGAGAAAGGGTAGTGATGTCGGAGCAGAGGACCTGGATGGGGCTCAACATCCTGGGGGAGGACTCCAGGGTGGAGAGGGATGGACAGGATGGGCGCAGCTCTTCAGGCTATAGCCAGGAGCAGCCCTGCAAGAGGAGCAAGTACGATGGGAAGGGAAAGGAAGAGGGGAAGGGAGGGAGGGTGGAGGGAACAAGGAGGAGCAGAGGGGGAGGAAGGAGCAGGGAGGGTGGGGTAAAGGGTAGGGACTGAGTTACTGCATCACCACATTCGGCCATGAGTACACACCAGAGAGGACAAAAAAGGTGACTGATGTATGGTAAATTAATGAAAATTTTGTATCCATACAACATAATGTACTGACATTCTGAGTTTGGTGGGAGGACAAGCAAAACATGCTAAATGGATGAGGAGAGATGGAGCCCTAAATGTCTTAATTTGTCCATTATTTTTAAGTTAAGTGTAGTCACCACAGTTCCCTTTGCAGTGATAATGACTGACTATTACAAAAAATATATGAGAGCTGATAGAGCCATGATGAGTAACCATTATTTTCATTTTTTTAGGTCTCTTATTTTAAAAATGTCAAACATTCAGTCTGCTTTCCAAATGCTGGTAAAGCTAGTGCAGTTTTAGCAATGTGTTGGGTTCAGCCAGAAACGGTCATAATAGTTTGAACCATTCATTACCTCCGCCAAGGAGGTTATGTTTTTGGTTAGTCTGTTTGTCTGTTTGTGTTCAAGATAACTTGAAAAGTTATGGACGGATTTGGATGAAGTTTTCAGGAAATGTGTGGAATGGGATAAGGAAGAAATGATTAGATTTTGGGACTGATCAGGATCACCATCCGGATCCAGGAATTCTTAAAGGATTCTTTAACATTGCGAGATAGGACCATTTTCGCCAAAGTGGACCGAAGCTGCTTGGCGGAGGTCTGCGCTCTCTGAGTGCTTTTCTAGTTGCAGAATTGAAAAACAGTTTTTCAGGAGACTGGAAAAAAAATTCTAGCAGGCTGACAGCTGTTTGCAGTTGAGGTGTATGAAGACAATGTTTTGCCCAGACAAGCACAAAGCTTCATTTTGCAACAACATAAAAATGCAGTCTAAAATTCAGTGTTGAAGTAAAGATAGTGTTTCAGTTTATTTAGTTTTATTTTTTCCTCTTGTTTTAAATTTTCTGTTTTTTTATTTTGTTTGTCAGATTTTTAATGCTGGTGTGTTAATTCAATTTTGTTGAGGTTTTTAAAAAAAAAAATGCTTATTTTTACTTCAGTTTTTATTAGTTTTAGTGTTAGTTTTATAGTTTTTGTAATATGGGACAGGCCTAGTTCAAAGGAAATACAGCGAAAAGGGCCCAGAAAAACTCACGTCATAAATAATAATAGTAACAGGTCACAAAAAATACAATTGGCAACTTTTCTCAGAGTAATGTCACTGCTTTTTTAAAAGTCTTGCTGACTTTACAATGTATGTGATCACACAGACTTTCAGCTGCTCTCTCTCTGTAATACTGCATTAAAAATGATACAAACTCTGTCAACACTTGGGACGAGACCTGGTGTTACTGTTTCACAAGGAACTATTTTGAGCAGTTATCCATGGCCACCTGCATTTGTGGTTGCCATGGTAACACTTTATGTTGAAACAAACAAAAGTACTAATGAAAATTCAAGACTATCAGAAATGTTTTGAATTGAAATATGAATGAAGAACTCAACTACCTGCTAACTCCAGATAACATAGCCACAAGTTAGTTAACACCGTCAGACTTGTGGTTGGTATAGATATGAAAAAAATAAAACAGTTTCTGCATGGGATTACAAACATGGAGATCTCAGCATGGTAATAAACAGCTAAATAAACACAGTGTGTTTGTTGGTTTATCTTGCGACTTGTTTTTTCTCTTTAAAGCAAGACCAAAACCTCAGTGTGCCTGTGTGTTGACAAAGCCTCAGCGGCTAATAAAATACTTTTAGATAAATTTTGCTTCAGGAGCATTATGTTGCAAAACAGTAACTGGGTAAAATACTACTGCAGACAGTATAACGTTTTTATGCTTGTATACAGAAACGTATAAATATTTTTTCAAAATTGTCAAGGCCTTGATAATAGCATTGTTACTATTGCGAATGATGCAAAATAACAAAATGGGTTTAAAAAGCATTGCTCATATCAGAAATGCAAAGGCATCATTTATTTACAAAGTGTTAAAGACGTAAAAATTCTTTAGTTTGATGATGTTTCACCTGTTCCATTGTATTCCTCATCTAGGGGGGAGTAAGAGAAGAGGGGAGAGGAGGGAGGCTGAGGTAAAGGTAGGTTGAGCTCGTCTCCCCATTAGGAGTTAAAGGGCAGGGGGAATCCCCATGGGAAGATTTACAGACACACGGTTATGTATGCACACGCACACACACAGAGACAGACGAACCTGTGCAGACACACAGACTTGAGCAAATAAAAACACACACAGACATGAATATGAATGCAACAGCAACACGGGTCAAAGAAAGGAAAAAGGTAGAAACACAACAAAAAACAGCCAAGCAGAAAATCACATGCAGCGAATCACTCATTCAGCCTGTCTCTTAAATACGAGCACACACACACGTACACACACAGAGGCACATTGTGTTTGAGCAGCCTTCAGAACACTGTTGGATAATTGTTTGGCATACGTGCCACTTCAGCACCGGGTGATGCTGAGAGTTGCATTAGCAGACTGATGGGGAAAAGGTTCAGTGGGGGAGGCAGTGGGGGATGGAAGTGGGGAGTAGGACAAGGGTGGGGGATGAACATGGAGGAAAAATATGAAGGAGGGGTTTTGGTAGATGTGGCAGAGGAAGCAGGAAATGACATTATTTGGTTTATTTGAGACAGAATATTGTCTGCTTTCATGGTTGGGGGATGGTGTCTGTGATTGATTTCAGAATTAATCACATTGGCAATATCAGAGCTTGTGTCTTTTTCCAGGCTGTCCATGTGTTGCACAGTGGAGGTGCAACAACAGCGCTCAGTGGTGTGTCCACCTTGGTGTGAGCTCATCAGCAATTCACCCTGAATAATGTCTGTGACCACCAGAGATGTGTGGAATAATTAATACTGCCAGTATTGGTGGGTGGAGACGAGCTGTCAATCATATTGGCCAAGCATGAAAGGCAGCATGTTTATCATCATGGATGGTTGCCATGGCAGTAATGGATGGTTGGTGATGGATGTCAGGACTGATTTTCTGCCACTACTTTATAAAAATTCTCTTGTGAAATGGACAAAGGACCACACTGATTATAGAAATACTTTACGTGGAAGAGAAGATACACACTTACAGAGAGGACAAAGACATAAACAAACACACATACACACACACATCCTTCAGTTCTGTCAGTGATACTATACGCTGAAAGCAAACAGAAGCGGTTACACAATCAACAGGCAGCACTACGGCTCTCCCCTGACTACAGTGTGAGGGAAGTGATATAACAGAGCAGAACAGGAAGTTTAATTCTCTTTCTGCAGTAATACGAGGAACACAAATGAGCTCACAACACAATTATGACCCCCAAATGATAATCCGCTGTTCTGGTCTGAGAGGCGTGGCAAACAATGGGTTGATTGTAAGACGTAGATTGAGGAAAAACTGTCACGGATGCTGGTGCGCAGGTGAGATTAGTAGTTATGGAGATAAGCAGGAGGGAAGGTTATCCAGGGTCATAATCTGCCTGTTTCAGAGCCCAAATCAATTAGAATCAAAGGTTTAAATTAGGGGTGCACATTGTTATTGGCATCATATCTGTATGAAGGTTGCTACTGACATTTACTGTAAATAATCAGCCATGTATATCAGCATTGAGTGGAGCTACAAGCAGAACCAACAGACAGATCTTAGCTAAAGTATTTGTTCTTTTTATGCTCTTTTCTTAAGCCTACAGGCTTACTCTTAGGACTGAGATTTTGGGTCTAAGTTAATTTCTGGATAGTAGTTTTGTGTTTTGTTGTCCTTTTTTACATTGCCACAGGTATAACAGGGCACATACAGAAACTAGACGTGCTCAGAGTGCACAAACCTCAGTCATGGCATTTCTGACATTATTAGGCAAGGTATTTGTGAAAATGTCAAAAACTGCCATATCTCACAATGTTAACGAATCTTTAAAAAAATCTGTATCTGTATCTGGATTTCAACAAAATCTGTTGATACCTTTTTGAGTTATATTGCACAAAAACAGACAGACAGACAAACACTGGGAAAAACACAGCGTCAGTGATGGAGGTGAAATATTAAGTTAAACTTAACAGTCATAAAGACCTGTTTCAAACCCTCCTCATTCAAGACCCCCTAAATTTTTTGATTTTAACTATTCAAATCAAGGACAAAGCCATACACTGTCTATTAGTTAGCAAAACAGGGTTGTCTTAAATATGCCTACACACTAGAGCAGTGTGTGGAGAAGCATCAGGCAGGGAGACACCATGAGACGCAAGACACCGGAGACAACGAGAGACTGTTTTAATATTACTGGGGGTTTTGACACATCACTGACTGACAGGTTTTTGTTGTACCCTCTTAACTAGAACAACCAGCATTGAATTGTGAGATGACCAAGAATGACTGCCAACCCAAGTCCGAAGAAGAGTAACTGCTTAGGATGCTTACATTACAGTGGAAGAGACTTCAGGTTATGGGCGCACTGGCCATAGAGTCAGGATGTACTCTTTAGCTTGGGATAGTGTAGCAGCATAACAGATAATTTTATATTATTGTTGTGGCCCCCAGGTTTTTGGGTGAGAATGAATCAAGGGATAGTTTGGTAGGTGGGTGATTAAGTTTTTTAGGGGAAAAAAAACCCAGGAACAGCATCAGAGTAATAAAAGCAGAAAATGCTAAGCTAAGTTTAAACTGTGAAAACATTTAAAAACAGATAAATTGTATTTCTGTTTACTATTTGCAGCAAATGACTACTTGCATTTAAGTCATACTTAAATGCAAATATCATTATATAAATACTATTATTATGTTTTGAATACTTTTTAATGGCCTTAACTTTTGACATATTAGGTTTTCTTTATTTTGAATGCTTGACATTAGGCCTGCTCAATTATAGCAAATTTAAGAATCACATTTTGTTTTATTGATATTGAAATCTGGATTGTTACAGTCAATAACTCAGTGATTTTACATTTGCATTGAAATGCATTTATTGATGCTTTAACTGTAAAGTGGAAAGCACAATTACATACTAATGCTGATATGTGAAATTGATGAGTACAGAAAAATAAATTGACTGTTTTCAGTTGTTTTAATAATTATAGAAAGCAAGTATTTCAATTGTGATTAAAATTCTATTAATTTTCCAGCCCTATTTGACAGCCTGTAAGGGACTGCTCTCCAGTTTTCTGTCCCTGACATACGGACACTATCAGAGACATCCATAAACACATTCAGATGTGGGTCAGATCAATTCTCCCTTTCAGTTCTACATATAGCTCAGTTACCAAGATAGGAGAGGGATTACAAAAGCAAAATGAATGAAACAAAGTAAGTACTAGAAAATAAAATTAGAGAAAAACAGGAGAGGGATGAGAGGATGGATTACGATGCTGCAAACTTACTTAGCTCTGTTAAATTTTGCAAACAGGAGAGTTTTTGACTCCCTCATTCTACATCTGCAACTCAGTCTGAACAACACAGAGCTTACAGAAGATTAGGGAAGCTTTCTAGAGAATGTTCTATCCAACAGACACACTAAGCGTAGACGCACTTCTTAAACACACTCTCCAGAACTTTAAACACACATATGCACACACAGGGGCAGACTTTACAGCACTCAATATTCAACAGGGAGACGTGAGCCTTCCTCTTTTATCCTCTTACCTTCAGTCACATAGTTGTGGTCGGGGAGGAAGCCGCGATGGTTGAGCGTTGGGGTGGCGTCAGTGTCTTCGCCCATCAGAGGGGCTAGAGGGAGCGCCCGTTCCGGTAGGGCAGCGTGGTGGTGACAGATCAGTGGTGGTGGTGGTGGTGGTGGTGGTGGTGGAGGGGGTGGTGGTGGGGATGCCGGCCAGCACAGCACCCATACTGCTGCTTGCCAACGCTTCCCTCAGCACAGGCGAGCAGAGCCGGCCATCCTATCTTCTAAATGAGGATGTGAGGCAAGTAAAGAAAGGAGTGGGCCGGTCCCAGAGGAGGGGCTGGTGCACTGAAGTCTATGGAGCCTCCTAAGAGCAACAATGCAGACCTGCGGGAGGAGAAGTATTTGGAATAAGTTAGAGTATTCCTCATCACTCATGAGAGAGAAAAAACTGAGGTGTGAAGTCCACTCTACAGGAGCTCAGTCCAGGTGTGGCCAAAGTGATCCTCCTCCCTCACAAATGCACAAAATACACAACACTGCGCTCTCTGCTATGGGTAGAGTCCAGACTCGTAAATGGATGCTCCAAAAGAGGGGATGAAGAGATGAAGGAAGAGGAGAGTGGGGGGAGGGTAAAGAGGGATGAGCAGAGCCCCTGGTCGGCGTATCTGCAGTGCTGCTCCTTCTGCAGTGAACTCACATAAACATGGACACACACGGACATACATATCAGGAAAAACACACACTCACCTCAACACTCCACAGCTTGTGAGTCAGGGGCTCCGCAGTGGATTCTCCATGGATATCGTCTCTCTCCTCCCTACTAGGTAACTGTCTCTCTGGTTTCTTGGCTCTTCCTGCACGAGGAGGGAAAATCCTGCTGGCCCTGCGTTCTGCTGCAGTCTGCGCGCTGGCGTCTGTGTGAAAGGCAGAGTGAGAGGTTGGGAGAGGGGGAGGGAGAGAGAGAGCGAGAGATAGAGGGGATCTGTCCTGCTGCGCTGGTACGTGAGTGATGCATCTGAGCAGAGCCCGCCCACCTCTCTGTGCAGCCAATCATCAAAGAGCTGAGATGTGCCGCTTGACCACCACTGACTGCAGGTGACTAGATGTGATGAAGAAGCAGAGAGGGATGGAGGAGTGGGCGGCTGAGCGGAAGGGTCTTATAAGGCTGTGATTGAAGGGAGAGGAGGCAGAGGTGGTTGAATGAGTGCACTGAACCAAAGTACAGTGACTCCGAGAGGATTCACTTGAATTCAGTTAGCACAGGGCACACACACACTCACACACACACACACACACACACACATTATTTTACTGAACAGAATCTTTTTTCCACACATAAGGGAGGACTAGGGAAACATGAATAACCGTAAAACACCTCAAAATTATGTGTCATCGTGATATGATGTTATTAGGAATGCATGCCGCTACAATACTTAAACTAGGGCTGGGCAATACATAGACTAAATATTTTTTTTGTTGTTGTTGTTGCAGAAGATTAAAAAAATAAATTACAAATTTTTTCTACCTTGACTCACCCTGTCACTTTAAGCCCCCTTAGCATCTCAGAGTTAAGAATCATATAAAAGCTTCCTTTAGACAGAGACACGATAACAATTTCTAAGTTTTGGCATTTTTTGAAGATAAAAATACTGACATTTTCCACTGTTTTCACAATGGTATGCCCTGCCTTTTTTTTTTGCACAAGCACATTTTTAGGCTTGCATTTTTAACAAGATCAAAACACATAAAAAAAAAAGAATTTTATGTTAATGTTTTATGAAAGTAGAGCAAGACAAGTCTGCCTACTTCCAAACTATACTTTACTTTTGATAACAAAATAAAAAAAACATACACTTTGATTCTAAGAGGAAATACCTGTTCAGCTTAAGGAATTAATTTGAAAACAATATGGCAAAACATGTTTATCTTATTTTTGTGTCATTAGAATTGTGTTTGTTTGCTTTGAGAGGGAAAAATCTTTTTAAATTGGAAATCAAGTTTACTTAGAAAAAATCTGGAATTATATGTTTAAGTCATATCGCCCTAACCTGACAGACTAGATTGACTGTTCAGTGTATACTTACAAGTCCATCTGGGCAACAGCCCATAGAAAGTATATGTGAATTGGCAGAGCATTTCAATAGCATATTTGGTGGGTGAATGGATGATCGTTACATCAATCACATTTATTACTGGTCAATCAGAAAATGTAGTAGGCTGGCACTACTGCTGCAATGTATCATACAGAACGTAGGCCACTTTTTGAACAAACACTCACCAAAACCTGTCAGAAGTCAAAAATACCCTTTTTAGTGAGAAATGCTGTCTTATTGTTCGCTTTTTTATTTAATGAATAAATGCTGTCCAGAACTGATAAAACTGCTACTGAAGCTGTTAGCATCAATGCTAATCTCTATATGAGCAGTCACTTCCTGCTGTCATCTCACTCATAGCCCCCACCTCTTTCTGCTCTGAAGGACGATGATTGGTCCGTGCCGCTTTGGGCTGCTCATAATCTTTGTAGACTGGAGCTCAGCAAGATGGATCTGTCTGATTACAGACAGAAAGCAGATCCAGCTGCTGTGCAAGGTTAAGTTAAGCTAAGTTAAACAGTTCTCTACTCTAGTGTTAAAAAAGCTGCTACTTAATTGATTCAAGCTTGCTTTTGAGAGAACAGTCAGGCCCACTTCTTTGCTTTGAGCAGGGGTTGGCTTACGTATGCAAGTATTTCTGGAAACACTGTTTGTCCTGTCCACATGTAAACGTTGTCTGAGGTCACGGAAAACACATATTTTGAAATACTCTTGCCTGGGTGAAGGTTTTCAGAAACTATGTTCAGGGTGTCCCCATGTTGAAGGGGAAAACAGCACTTGGGCCTAAAGCGTCACACACTGCACCAACCTCTGCTCAGGGTGATGTCACACCATGTGACATTATCACTGTTCACATGTGCTGCAGAGGACTGTTAAACTATTGCTAGCATAAGTGTTCTTGAATTAAGTATTTACATGCTCACACATATTTTCAATCACTCCCTCACAATGGTGCTTCTTAAAAAACACAATAATGACACAAATGCTGCAAACACTTCAGAGTTCAGTTATTAGTGTGTATTCTCAAAAACCTTTTGGGAAAAGAGACAGCCCTACCACCTGCCTTTACTGTTCTCTGTTGTTTAAATAAAGGACAGCATTCAATATAAACTTCACTCTGTGAGGTGAATTTACTGAACAGAAAACTAGTCCTCCTGGAACTTCATTAAAAATCAGGAGTGCCATGTGTTTGAAGCTGTTGACACAGAGAAACCTGTGTAGGACTACTTATTACAACATAGAAAAGCCAAAGCATTGGGTAAGATCATCAATAAATAATCAAACTGATAAGCAGAAAAGATTATCATTGGTGTATAAAATCATAAATTACCATCCCTATGTACAACCGTACAATAACTATGTTATCTAAGTTACTGAAGTTTAAGAAATATTTTTTTGTGTTTTTTCAAGTACTTTGTCAGGACTGCCAGGCAACAGCTCATTTTATGAGGAGAACTGACTTTAATCTGAAAGTCTGAGCACCATTAAAAAGGGTTATGATTTAACTCTCTGCACTCAAGAGCATACTGTCTGTTAATAGGCTGTTACACTGCTGTTTGCCACTCTCAAAAAGGCAGATCAATTCAATTATTTTCTATTATTATCTGTTATTGTTTGTCATGCTGTTTGTTTTATGTTTCGTCATAACACCTAACAGGCAAATTCTAGTACAAAAGAGACTTGCCGTCCATTAAAGTATTATAGCTGCATATTTATCTGTAATGGCATTTGCTAAAATGAGTTTGGGAAAATAACATTTTAAGAAATTTCAGTACTTTGCTGCCTGAATACATTTGTGCAAAACATTTCTCTATAAGCTATGAATCAAGTATTCAACTAAACTAATATCTTAAAACAAGAGCTTCACTTCAAAAATTGGTGTTGTGTATATTTTTGCCTTGTAAACAAACTACTTACAATTACTCACACAACAGACACAACGGAGAAACAAACAAATCTAGTTTTCTGTCTCATCTTTGTGTATCAGCTGGTTGACGGAGTGTTAATAAAGATGGTGACTGTTTCTAAAGACAAGCAATGTGCATCTCTTTTGTAAAGACAACCCATACTGAACCACTGTGTTTCAGCTATGATCCACTCCAGGGATAGTTAATTTAAATATATCAGACACTTTTTGCACATCTGTGTATTATTAAGGTCTGATGTCTGATGATAACCACAATAATAAAACCTTCCTCTAATACTGAGATATGTTTTTATGTTTCCTACATGACTCTTCATTCAGCACGGCAGCATAGAGTGTGTGTGTGGTGGTGGGGGGTGGGGGGTTGGAGCCGCCAGTGACAGTTGGTGCCATCACTGTTGCTGGCGGTCTGCCACCAGTCTTTAAACCCCCCGCAGCAGGGAACAAGAAGAGCTGGTTATCAGACTAACTCCAAGACTGCCAGCACTGCCATCCCCCATCAGCTTCTTACCAATGATGGGCACTGCTCCACACGTCTCTGCCATATATCTGCCCTTCTAACTGCCCCCCACCAGCCTAACATCCACCACAAAGCTCCCCTAAGCCCACCCACTGTTTCCCGTATATAGCCACTGTTCTACCTGCACCTCTCCACCCATTCACCGTACCCATATGCTACCAAAATCTCCCTCTGGTCAAACCAATAAACCCAGAAGGTTTTGTAGCTCTTAGTAAAGGTCCCATCAGTGTGAGGTCTGACCCTTTAGCCAAACACAAAGCAGAGAAGGAAAGGCCAGAAGTACTACATGCTATACATAAAGATAAACATGAAGTAATTAAGAATTGCCTAACTATTTGTTGCTAAATGTTTTAAAGCCAAGATTTTCTTTAACAAGGATTGGTATTATAGATAGAGATCAAATCTATTAGTCACGTAGTTAAGTGAGAAAAACATCTTAATATTAAACTTAATACTATCATCAAGTTTGCCAGTAATCTAAGATGCACCATCTAACCCATCCCCCTGTGACACAAGTCAAAATAAGAACACCTGTCACAATACTTATGACATTTAGCTTTAAGGCCAAAAATATAAGACTGAAAAACTAACAATGGCAGCTTGTGGTACACAAAAAAAATAAAATAAAATCCAAAGCTTAATAGGATCCTGTATTAAAGTATGGCTAATTCTTCAATTCAGGAAAAAAAACATGAACTCAGAGACTTTGTAAAAATACAACTCATATTTGAGTTTTTTTTCCATCATCATCTCATTTTCTTCAGTAAGTCTAATTTCCAGTACAACACAAAACATGATTTTGCACAGTATAAGGGTTCTGGCATTTAGGTCATTGACATGCCACTATAATTTTCTGTCCAACTACTTTACTGGATTTAAAAAGTTCATATATTTATTATTTTTACATATATTTTTATGTGTACATTCTTTGACTTTTACAAAAACATTAGTTATTTGTATTTTTTCTCGTATCTAACCTGTCAAAATATCCCGTGGTGTGACTGACCGGCCATGAGTGCTGTTTTTAAAACTTTGGGGAAATGCATTTTTATGTTAACATGCTAATCTGCCATCTACCATCAGCTGCATGATGATTCAAAAGTTCAATGCAATGTTTGTTCAGTAGGCCTTGAATGTGTGTTTCAGTTAACACTGTTTGTAATAATTGTTGACAAGCTTATCCATGTTTTGTACCAAAACTAATCATAAATACGGATTTAGATAGTTTTCCAGTCTGATCAATTATTTGTTCAAGAGAAAGCCACTAATGTGTGCGGCAACTTTTGTCACAACATTTTTATTTGTAAAAAGTTCATGTAATGTTTGAATTCATTTTAAAATTGCATAACATTTGAATAAAACCTGTTTACAACTATTTTTGGTATGAAATATATTGTTGATTCATCTTTTTTAAAATAGATTTTTCACATTGTGTGGTACTTCATGTCATTTGAAGCAACTACTGAGAAAATGTACAACATATGCGTATGTTTGTTAAGCATTTTAAGGAAATTGATTAATCTAAAGATAATTAAGTTGCACCACATGACATTTTAAAGGCAACTGCAACTTCACAAGATGACAAAACAATAACATGACTTAAATAGAAATTGTAAAATTAATTAGTACATGCTCTAAATCTATGAACACTTGCTATGTACAAAAATAGAATCTGGATAAATTTACAATTACTTTCCTTTTTCTATCTGAAAAAGTATTTCAACACCTCTCATCAAACTATTTTAAATATTGTGCAACTATGAGTTTTTTAGCTCTATAAATAGGCTATGATTTATTAAAACAGCGTAATTTTATCACTGCAAATTACTATGGTGTCAGTATTTCAGTTTTAACATCATTTACATTAAATATGACTTGCAGCATTATTTAGGACATGATGTGGAGGAGATTAGTGAACATGTCTGAGCTTTGATGAAGAAACCTGAAACAACCATGATTAGTAATTAGCATTTAGCCAAAGGCAGCATACTGAAACAGTTCTCTCAAAAATGCAAACTACCTGCAGTTTGTGGTACAAAAACCAGATAAAAGGCATTTCATATCGATGTGTTTTGGATAAAGTTTCATCCTTTTTTGGTGGAATTATTATTCAGTAGGCTTGTTGCTGATAGCTATAGTCGCAGGGCAATGCTACGGCTAGCATGTTGCCCAGCTGTTGCCTTGCCACAGTTTACACACTTTCTGGGAAAATTAAAACCACATTAAAAATATATTTTACTTACCTTTACGCAATGGCATGTCACAGGCAATGAGGGAACAAGCTGCTACATTAGAAGCAGTTTCTCTATCTTTTGAAGATATGAATTGATGGAAACAGCTGAGACAAAACAGGCCATTGAGGTAAGAGACTGAAACACATATTAACATGACAAAGAAATAACTCGGACTTTAAAATAAACAATTCCAATGTAGTTGTGACCTTTCTTTAAAATGTTAATAAAAACTAAATACAATAGTCTGCAAATCCTTTTTGACCTGTATTCAGTTGGCTACACTACAAAGATGTTAATGTTTAAATTGATCAACTTTATTTTTTATTTTTACAAATATTTACATAGAAATTTAATGCCTGCAAAAAATTACCAAAAAAAACGAGACAGGGGTAACAAAAGACTGTGAAAGTTGAGGAATGTTTAAAAAAACACCTGTTATGAACATCCCACAGTTTAACAGGTTAAAATAAAACGGGTAAGTGTCCTGATCAGGTATAAAAGGGACATCCTCCAAAGGATCTATCATTCACAAGCAACAATGGGGCGAGGTTTACCACTTTGTGAACAAATGTGTAAGCAAATATACCAGCAGTTTAAGAACAATGTTTCTTAGCACACAACTGCAAGGAAATTTTGGCTTTCATCAATGGTCCATAATATCATTAAAAGAGTCTGAGAATCCGGAGAAATCTCTGCTTTATTGGAATTTTGGTTTTTAGTTAAGATTTTGTAATGAGCAGGACTGGGTGATGACATTCATATTTTCTAAACTGGTTTTAGAAATCTGAAGAAGGTAAGATGCAGCAGCCCATCTGGAACTAGAAAACATTTTCTCTTTTATTCCTTTGTTTTTAATTAAAGTGCTCAGAGAAAAGTAACACTATTACCAAAAGAGAAACTGATAGAGATAGATCAATAGCGGTTCCTTCAAGTGTAAAAGTCATTTTAATCTGTTTGTTCAATGTACTAAAATCCAGTCATATGCCAACAAAGAGAAAAGCCAAGCAAGGCGAGGTAGGTTTGTCCTTGTACAGTAGCTAAATCTGTGTCCACTTTGTCCTTGTTAACCTGTCATGTCTGGCCCTAACAACAGTCTGAAGTCCCCTGCGGTGACTGTGCCATTCAGCCTGGAAGGCTTGGCCCTGGACTGGATCTGTTACCCTGGTGACACCAGAGCATGACCACCCACCATCAAAGTGTCCCACTTGTCTGGGGCTAAATCTGAGCTGCAATATGTCCTTTCATCATGATTTTTGGAAGAGATGGGGATACTGTTAAAATCTTAAATGAATAGTCAAAGTTTCTGGTTTTAAACAGATGTCAGACAAAATCTGAGCTAAAAAAAGTCTCTAAGTAATTAGTGGAGAAATGATTCAGAGCAGTAATTTTGATGATTAATGTTATGCAGAGTTCTGAGCAAGTGTGTGTGTGTGTGTCTGTGTGTGTGTGTGAGCCCATTCAGTGGCCACTTTATAAGGTATAGCTGTTTAACTGCTCAATAAGACGAATAGCTGATCACATGGCAGCAGCTGAATAAATTAAGGCATGAAGAAATGGTCAAGACAACCTGCTGAAGTCAAACTAAGCATCAGAATGGGGAATAAAGATCATTCAAATGACTTTGAATGTTGCATGGTTGTTGGCACCAAAGTGGCTGGTCTTAGTATTTCAAAGACTGCTGATGCACTTCCCACGCACAACCATCTCTAAGGTTTCCAGAGAATGGTCTAAAAAAGAATAAATGTCCAGTAAGGAGAAGTTCTTTGGGCAAAAATGCTTTGATGATTCCAGAGATCAGAGGAGAATGGCCAGACTGTTTTGAAATGACAGAAAGGCAACAGTAACTTAAATAACCACTCGTTCCAACCAAGGGATCCATAAGACCATTTCTAAATTCACAACATGTTTAATCCTAGAGCAGATGGACCACAGCAGCAGAAGAGCACAGCAGGTTCCACTCCTGTCAGCCAAAGAAACTGTGGTTTCAAATCGTCCAAGAATTGGACATACAATTTTGGAAAAATGTTGCCGTGTCTGATGAGTCTTGATTTCTGCTGCAACATTCAGACGGTAGGATCAGAGATTGGCATGAAAGCATGAGGCCATCCTGTTTTGTATCAACAATTTAGGCTGCAGGTGGTTGTGCAATGGTGTGGGGGATATTTTCTTGGCACACTTAGGGCCTCTTCTCACCAGTTCAACATTGTTTTAATACTACAGCCTACCTAAGTATTGTTGCTGACCATGTCAATCCCTTTATGAACATCTCAAACTGTTTTCTGACACGTGATAATAAATTCTATGTACTCAGGTGACCTCTGCAGTCACCAGATCTTAATCCACTAAAGCAGCGTGGTGTAATAAGAGATTTTCATCATGGATGGGCAGATGACAAATCTGCAGTAACTGTGTGATATCATGTCAATACAGACTAAAATCTTGCAGGAAAGTCTCCAGCACCTTGTTGAATCTCTGCCATGAAAGATTAGTGGCATGTCTGAAGGCAAAAGGGGGGTCCAACTAGATACTGAAAAGGCACACCTACAATGGAGTCAATCGTACAATTAGCGGCTTTTCTAAAAACATTAATCATAACTTTCCCTTCGTTTGTTTATTGCACTCTGGTGTTTTTTACAGCGTGATGATGGTAATTCAAAGCAATGCTGCCAGAGCCATGCATTCAAAAACAGTTTAGTAACTTTGGTTACCAATGAGGACCACTCTGCCAGAGGGCAAAATTATTGCAGTTCTAAGGACACTCTAGGATTAAATCACAGTTACCCACAATTTAACCTCAGAGACAAACACTTGTCTGTCATAGTTATCCATCAATATGTATATATATAAACTCAACAGCAAGTGCTAATAATTAAATTATTGAACTAGACATGGAATTCAAGCTGGCGTCAAATACTTTCTTCCAGAGCATTTACTGGTTATTGAAGCATATGGTATTTTATTTTCTCATCACTTTTACAAGACATTGTGTAATGCAGAAAAGGGTTTTATTAAAATAATTGCATTTTCCTAAAAAATATTGCTATTGATAATGTTGTCATGAAATTGAAATAGCAATATTTTCTACATTTATGTTCATTTAGGGATGCCACATGTGGCCCAAAGCCATCAGTTGCCTATTGCTGTAATCAAATGTTACCAGAAACATTGCCTTTTAAATGATAATAAACATGCAATAATAATCTGAAGGATGGTTTAAGCACACACATTATTCTATAAAACACAAGAAAATACAGTATTTTTAGTTTCAGTGTGTACTGACTTTCAATAGTTTAAATTGTTTTTTAATGTTTGTCCTGTTCAATATTGATCCAAAAGTTCCCTCAAATGCTGAAAAAGAGGTTGAAAAGTCCTCCCCAAAGCCCACCTTCCTTTGCTGTGCTGTGTGTACATCCAGCAGACTCTCATGCAGATTTCCTGACACAGATAAATGAACCCTCAGATTCTGAGACTCTAACACAATTCAGCCAGCCGACATGATAACGACCAGCATCAATTATCAGGAGCCCTGAAGTGTCCAATCAGAGGCAGCAGCGATGCTTTGAGAGTCTGTCTCTGTTGACCTGGTGCTTCTCCACCGTACCACCTCCTCCAACTTCCAGACACAGCCAGGGTTGCTTAGCAACCCAAGGGCGGCCTTTTGGAAGACACACGCTTTCGTGCAGACACTCTCATACCCAAATACCGAGGAAAACAGAATATCTGAAAAGGAAAGATAATAAGTCCCATTCACCCCCTCGTCATGCTCTGTGATTTCCAAAATATGACAAAAAATGAAAAAAAAAAAAAAAGTCAAGGTAAAACCCAATCAATGTGCTCCAGCCCTTTGACCACCTTTAAACCAAACATGCTGCACATGCACACACAAAGTCCACCACATCCACAAAATCACTTAATATTTTGTAATTGTGAATGATAACCATTGAATTTAAGTTGGCAGCCATGAAATCGGCGTTTCCAACAGACAAAGAGCTTTAGAAGATGAAAGTTAAAAGCTCTGCAGCATCTCCCCAGTCTGATACTACTAACACATTAAGTGAGTGCTTAAATACAGTTAGCAGACGATGGATCAACCCAGAGCCATGAGCAGCACTGTAATCCCCTAAAGGGAGGGGGGTCACTGCAGTAATGGCTACATGCATGAAACCACAGCCCCCAGGGAGTAGTGGGACTGGGTAGATTATGAGCAGCCTAAGGGCAACACTAAACCCCTCATAGCATGGACACAAATACACACATAGAGGAAGAAGCAAGTAGATGCTCATGAGGAAATATAACCATGTCATGTATGAACAAACACATTTGGAATAGGAAAAAAAATAATGTCAGAAAAGTGCATTCCTTTAATATAAAACACATAATAACAAGAAAATGACCCGACAGATCCATCAGGATAAAATCCCCCCTCTCTGTTTGACATGCTTGGGGTAAGAGGGGTGTCAGGGGGATAATTTTACTCCTGAAGGATTATGGGATGGTGATGGAATGACTCGCTTGGCCAAAGGGGCTGGAGGTTTCTGAGGGTTGAATGTGTGTTTTCTTTCCATGGTGAATTATAGCAGCAGCCTCAGGGTTAAAAGAAATAAACTGAAACGTGGTGACCTAAAAAGTGAAGGGCACATTACAGTCCGATCCTTGCTGAAGAACATAATGATAACACCCTAACCTGGTAAAAAACACCAGGTGAGACATTTTTTATCTGAGAGGGATGTTGTTACATGAATGTAGGAGCTAACATACAAAGTGAAATCACTTGCAACATACATAAATGTTTTTGTCACATGAATAAATGAATTTGAAGCATCGTGGTGCAGTGTCCTCCCCACCAGGTCGACTGTTCATTTGTTTCCTCTCTCCCCCCGAGGAAAAGCTGCTTACATGAGAAAGAAGATTACACATAACCAAATATAAAAACAGAAAACTCTGCTAAGCCTATTTGACCCCTGTGCATGGATACACACATACACCTATTTTAGGAGCCTAATCTGCACATAGATTTGGGTTTCTATCTGATCCAACGCTTTCATCCACACATAAATACAGCACTCAGACAGGACAGTCACCCAAATGGTCTATAAGAGTCTGCAGCTTTTCTCAGTCGGAGGTCAATCTTCGTACATTAACACTGGTTTACTCTCTCTCACACCGAGTCACACTGACCTGACCTGCCACAGATGAAGCCATAAATATAAAACTCTGAAAGCATGTGTATCTATTTCTATTAATGTTTGCCTCTGATACGAGCCTATGAGGTTCTCCATTGGCTGTATTATCTCTTTAAAAACTTTCATAACTGTGAGTGTTAAAATCACAGAGGGAGAGAGGCACACTTACAGGTGACCCGTGGGGGGAGGGAAGGTCACAGAAAGCAATCTCTCAATGCACAAAACAAGTAGTCAGCAGACTGGGGAATACACAGCTTTGCCAAGCCTCGCTCAGCAGCTGATACTAAAGAGAGTGTGAGAAGATGGCATACTGTAACTAACCTCACACATCCAATTTGCACTGTTTTCCTCATAGTTCTGTCTGGTGCAACAGCAAATTAAGGGCATTAAAAAAGATCACAAATCTCCACCAAGGTATTGAAACATTGTCAAGTGAGTTATTGTTAAAGAGGTGGAAAATCTTGCACTGTTAAATTTTTTTAGCCTTTTAAAAATTCTTGGATCCACACCTGGATTCAGATCACAATCAAAATCTTAACACTTATCTTTTATGCCATGGCCAACATTCCCTGAAAATGACATCAAAATCTGTTGACAACTTTTTGAGTTATTGGCAGAAATTTGGAAAATTGCCATATCTTGCAATGTTACCAAATCCTTAAAAAAAATCCTGGATCTGTAACCTGATTGTAGCCTGGCAGAGCAGACGGACCTGTCTGATTCATTGTCTGTAATCCTGCATTCCATGGCGGATACATGGAACTGTCCGTCTGCATGTCAGGTTAACCTGATTCAGATCACTACCAAAATCTAATCACTTTCCCTGGTGCCATTTCTGATCTATGCTGAAAATTTCATCAAATCCTATTCATATCCTTTTGAGTCAACGTTAACAAACTAGCAAATGCTGGCAAAATCATACCTTCCTTTGTGGAGGTAATTTTATGTATTTTTTCAGAAAATACATTGAATTTTCTCTGTTTTAAGAACTGTAAATTAAGGAGAAACCAGGCTCAGTGTTTGAATTTAAAATGTTTTAAAGTTACACGAGAAAACTTGAAATGTTCACATTTATAAGTCATATCATTATGAGAAACTAATCTCAATTTTTACTTCTGCCAAGGAGATGGTGTTTTTTCTGGTATTTCATAGTTTGTTCGTGAATAGAATTACTCAAAAAGTTACCAAAAGTCTTTGATGAAATTTTGCGGATAGGTCAGAAATGGGCCAAGGACCTGATCGATAGGATTTTGGTGGTAATCCAAATACGGATGAGGATCCAGGAATTTTTTAAGGATTTCTTAACCATTGCACAATAGGACAGTTTTTCACATTTTCTCTAATAACTTGGCTAAGAATGTCAGAACTGCCTTGGTGGAGGTTTGTGCTCCCGGAGCACTTCTAGTCTGCATTATGAAGTGTAAGATAGCCGATTGTATGTAAGGAAACAACACCACATGAAGCTGATTACCTTGTTTAATACAAACAGCCGAGGGCCTAATTAGACTGCTTTTTTTGCTTGGATTGACTGATAAGGGATACTTGTGGTTTTGGTCCAGAATTATCACATTATCATTGGTATCCAGACTCTAAAAGACACTGTAATAAAATGGGGCTGCTCCAAAGACAACAACAAACTTATTTCAGAGAGGATATATTGTGTGACCATGAAGAACAGTGAGCGGGGCAGATGCAAGATAGAATAATTGAGTTTTATAAAGCTGAAGTGTAAGATTTTAAGGCAGTGATCATTTATTTGTGACATGTTGGCCAAATCAGCTTCTTATTGTGGTACTTTTAAGGGAATCTTTTTGTTGTCAAATTCCTACAGATTTGGCACAACCCTCATAACAATTGGCATCCAAACAATTTTATCAAGCTTGACCTCATGTTTCATCTATTTTACAAAAATTCCCCAGTCAGCCCATATAAAGCAATATTGAACAAGAAACACAAGTATACTGGAGTCAAAACCAGTGGCAGAAAATATGCTAGTCCCAGAAAGAAGCAGCCAGAACTGCCCGACATGGCTGACAGCAGTATGGGTGACAGGGACCGATTTCACTTTAAGACTAAGAATTATATACAATTCAGAAAATAAGTTAACAAGGTAACTAATAATGCTAATAAGACCAAAATGTTTAAATATTTCAAGTTGTTTCAAATTATTTTAAAATCACCCCTCGATAATGTATGTCTATAGAAAAAAACTGACCCTTACACAAATGTAGTTGATGACCTCTTTTCATTATCTCATACAACTTTTTAACTGGAAAATTGACTGATCCTTTAGTATTTGTATTTCCAGGAGAGTCTCTAATATGCCATCATGGTATAGAGCTTTTAATGGGAAATTATACGCAAATGTGTACAAAGATTCCCCAAATTTGTACACAGACCTGTGTACAAATCCTTAAAATACCTACAAAGACCCAAACACCTGACGAAGATGCAAGTATGTACACAAATCTAAAAAATGCGCATAATGATTTGCACAGATGTAGAATAACCTGTAATATAGATCCTTTGTAAGCTCTTCAATACTGAGTTGCTGTTACTCAGTTTGACAAACTGTCTTGCGGCCAGGATCCTTCCCTTTTGAAACTATTGATAATACCTCTTGATTTGACAATATTATATTCATTTTCAACATGTTTCATTTATAAACCAATCCTTTAAGGACCTACTCTATATTTATACAAACAGTGTTGTATCTAAAGACAGTACTGATGGATAACTATGATAAAATTTGTCAAAAAAGTCAATAATATTCACATTTCGATACAAAATAGTTCACGTCACACCATAAAATAATTTGTGGATGAGTCATGATTGAGAGACATCATTTACAAACTAGTCACTAAATTCAAAACCCAGTATTTCTCTAGTGCTACACTATCCAGGAATTTCTATTCCTAATTTTTGAATTACACATTTTCATACAGGCTACAACTTTGTTCACTAAAACTGTATACAGATCTCTGCATGCTTCTGCAGAGCTCTTTCCGTTTTTTCAAATAGTTTTACCAAAAAAATAGCACCGTAAGTCTGTGATCTAACCAAAGATAGTTGCTCAGTATGAAATATGCTCTACCTATATTGAGAGTCAGCGTTTTACAAAAAGGGCATATATTTTTCTGGTCATGTTTTAAATGCTAGCAAAAAAAGCCCGACATGGTGTTGCAAACATTTTGCCAGTTTCCCTGCTGAGCTGCTGCAGAGGCACAGTGACACGCATAACATTTGTAACTTTGACAAACACATGATTTTACAAACTAAGACAAGGTCAGTGGATTTTCAATGCAGCAAGCCAAGGACCTGTATTTGATTTTGCCTTCCAAGCACATGCTGACAGACCACTGCCATAAAAGATGACACATGATGACACAAATGCACACATCATAAAAAAGACCTGGAAATATAGGGCACCCAGTAAAACTTGCTGACAGCCTCAATTTCATTGGAATTCTATGTGTGCAATTCTGTAAAATCAATCACATGTACACTGTAAGCTGACAGCGCCCCCTAGTGTCTGGCAAAGACAGGTGCAATTACTGTCGAGCTACAGAGCATAAATGTGTCAGTCTGATGAGAACTTTTTTGTACATGATTTAATGCAACTTTGACAGGGTGGTAGATAAAAGCACAGTTCTTCTGCAACAACATAGGTACGTTCTTGTTGTATAAACAGATTTCCATCTTACAGAAAACAAAAAGTATAAAAGAATTGCAGCACAGTGTGAAGAGAGGGGACAAGCTATCCTACGTCAGCATGCCACGTCTACATCAAGCACCTTCTGCTGAATCAGGGGTCCCCAAGCACAAAGCTGTGTACCAGCACCCAGCTGGGAATCATTTGGTTCTGTGCCAAAAAGTTTTATAATTAGGCAGATCAATTTTTTTTTATTCATTTTTTACAAGCCAAGTCTGCAGTGGCTTTTATTTAGAAAACTAATCTGATATTCTCACATTCATTTGCATTTCTTGACTTGTAAAGACTTGACAAATTGTCTGTCTCTCTAACAGCTGTGCAGACTGATAAAGTAAGGCCTGAGCTAAAATTGCTATTTGATCATATGTTAAACAACTCAAACAGCACTGTCACAGGTGAAGTTAAAAATATATTTGACTCATGGCATTTATTAGTGGGAAACCCAGGATACACAAGAGAGCCCAGGCTGTGTGCAACATTCTGATGTTCAGGGAGATTACTCTGATTACATACTCACCATTAATCAATACTGACACCAGAACAGCCAAGACCTATAACCATTTAACTGAACACACACTGTCAGCACCATGTCCACAATGTTTTTACAAATTATTCTTATGCATTTTAAAGCCATGCTCTGGTGTTACAGATTAACCAGTTACCTTATTAAAGAATGACTTTCTTTTGCCAACTACATTCCAAGATGTTGTTACAGCAGCTGCTGAAGACAGTGAGTCCTTGTGAGTGTTTCTTTGTTTAGTTTTTCACAAAAATATCAGAGTATCCTCAGTTAGGAATATATTAAATGAAAGACTATACACACAAACACAGCCAGACACAAAACTAAAAGTCACTGGTTAACACGGTCACTTGTTAAACTGACACACCAACTATGTTCTTTGTAGATTTTGTGGGAAACAAGGTCAATGCTCCAACCCATCCAACATTATGGTGAGTAGTATTTATTATGAACATCACGTGTGTTTATGTGTACGCTGCCTCCACAACCCACTGCCAGTCCATGAAAACTCGGTCTTACATAAAACCAGTCTGTGGTACAAAAATTATTGGGGACTGCTGCATGATATTCAAAACTATAAGAGAGGTGCCCAGATCTTAACAATGACTTTCACTGAAAGGGAAACAGCATAAAAAAGGAGAAGTCAAACATGAGAAAAACAATAAGCCTGCATTTATTACTATTATTTTTTGGCTAAATGCTTTTTCTGCATTGCACTTAAAGAAAAACAAAGATACTTAAATTGCTTTTACTTTGAAATTATACCACATTAACTGAGATAACAAGTTTTAATACTGGTATATTTAAATAGTGTAAAATCTAAAGAAATTATAAACTAGGCAAACCCAGTATTTTTTCACTTTGAATATTTTGTAATGAATTTCTGATTTTACAAAAAGGCAATACTGTAACAAGTGCAGTGCATGTTGCAAACTAAATTATAGTGCAAGCCCATCACAGTGGGGTCCTCTAGATGGGACTGGGACCCACATCAGGCTCCTGCTGATCATCTATGTAATAGGGATCACCTTGATGGACTCTGTGATTGTGCACCCTCAAGTTCCCCCTGTGGGCAAATCTCTTTCCACACTCAGTGCAGGCAAAGGGTCTCTTCCCCATGTGGACATCCCGTTGGTGGGCTCTCAAGTTTCCACTGCGGGCAAAGCGTTTCCCACACTGAGCACAGCCAAAGGGCCGCTCGCCTGTGTGTGTGCGAGTGTGCACAGTCAACTCAGAGGGAGTGAGGAAGCTCTTCTCACAAAACTGACACGGGTGCAGTCTGACTCCTGTGTGGCGTAAAAGGTGTCTGCGCTGGTGGGAGGGGTAGGTGAAACACTTGGTACAGTACGGGCAGGTGTACGGTCGCCCGTTACCCCCGCCAGGAGCTGCAGGGTGACTCATAGTGTTTGTGTGTCTGAGTGTGAGCAGCTGTGTATTGGACTGTGTTCGCAGAGGGTCTCTGTTTGCAAAAGTTGTGATCCGCCGAGTAGGATTGACAGGGCCCCTACCACCTCTGTCATCCCTTGGTCTCCATGAGGATTCACCGGAGGGGGTTTGTGGTTGGACCTGCCGTGTCCCCCTCATCCCGACACCTTGATCTTGCACTGATGCCTGATTGGAGTTGTGGTTTTCAGGCTCCTGGTCCATAAAGGGGAAAGAGCTTTCATCATCCTCGTTGCTGGTCTCATCAGAGCCAAAACTGGGTCTGTAGCACTGTGCGTCTGAACTGGCACTGCGGCGAGCTGTGCCAGAGCAGCTGGTGTCGTCTGCCTGCCCAGTCTCCAGACTGGTCACCCCAACTCGGGAAGCTTCAAGCCCCGCTAGCCACTCTCCTGGTTGAGCTAGGTTTGAGTCAGTCCTGGGGGAGCAACGTCCACTCTGAGAGATGGAGAGAAAAGGGGGGGAGACTTGATCCTGGAGGGGTCTGTGGTCTGTGTTTTGACTGCTCTGCTCCCAATGAGACACTGCAGAGAGATAAAGTGGATAGAATCACTCACTATATTTATGGTTCGGGCTGTCACAATATACCAGTATGGAAAATAAACAATCTTTATTAAAAATGACGATAATCATATTGAGCTAAAAACAGGCATACAGAACAAAAAAAAAGTCGCCACCTGGATTTAACTAAGCAACTAGGTATGAGCCTCCTATTGGATAATTACTGCATGGACGATTATCTTTCAGCTGGCAACAAGTTATTTAACCCCAGCTGATGCAATGAGTAGCTTCTCATTTCTTAAACAAACATGTCGAAAGACACATCCTGTGGTCGTGGAAAAGATGTTAGTCTGTTAAGAAGGGTCAAATCATTGGCATTTATCAAACAGAAAAAACATCTAAGGAGATTGCAGAAACTACTAAAATTGGGTTAAGAACTGTCCAACGCATTACTAAAAACTGGAAAGATAGTGGGGAACCATCGTCTTCGAGGAAGAAACACAGTGGGAAAAAAATCCTGAATGATCGTGATCGGCGATCACTTAAAAATTTGGCCTAATCAAATCGAAGAAAAACTATAGCAGAACTCACGGGTATGTTTTAACAGGGAAAGTAAGAGCATTTCCACATGCACAATGCGAAGTGAACTCAAGGGATTGGGACTGAACAGCTGTGTAGCCTTAAGAAAACCACTAATCAGTAAGGATAACCAGAAAAAAAGGCTTCAGTTTGCTAGGGAGCATAAAGATTGGACTCTGGAGGACTGGAAGAAGGCCATGTGGTCTGATGAGTCCAGATTTACCCTGTTCCAGAGTGATGGGAGCATCAGGGTAAGAAGAGAGGCAGGTGAAGTGATGCACCCATCATGCCTAGTGCCTACTGTACAAGCCTGTGGGGGCAGTGCTATGATCTGGGGTTGCTGCAGTTGGTCAGGTCTAGGTTCAGCAACATTATGGCCCAAAGAAGGAGGTAAGCTGACTACCTGAATATACTGAATGAACAGGTTATTCCATCAATGGATTTTTTCTTCCCTAATGGCACGGGCATATTCCAAGATGACAATGCCAGGATTCATTGGGCTCATATTGTGAAAGAGTGGTTCAGGGAGCATGAGACATCATTTTCACACATGGATTGGCCACCACAGAGTCCAGACCTTAACCCCATTGAGAATCTTTGTGCTGTGCTGGAGAAGGCTTTGCGCAGTGGTCAGACTCTCCCATCATCAATTCAAGATCTTGGTGAAAAATTAATGCAACACTGGATGGAAATAAATCTTGTGACATTGCAGAAGCTTAACAAAACAATGCCACATCAAATGCATGCTGTAATCAAAGCTTAAGGCGGTCCAACGAAATATTAGAGTGTGTGACCTTTTTTTTTTTGGTGGCGACTTTTTTTTTGGCCAGGCATTGTATTTTGCTCATAACTGGGGGACTGCTCAGCTGTCCAGTAACTCTTACAGGCAGATAAAGCCAGCATGACAGAGAGATTTCTCTGACACAAACAACAGAGCAAAGCAGACAAAACCACACATACAGAACAACACAGCATCTACCCCATGTACAGCACTGTGTATGTTCACAATGTGTTCCCTAATTTGTGAGTTTCACATCTGTAGATAAAAGCAACAATGAAATGTGTCCTCTTCACAGAATGCAGTTGTCAGTCTACAGCTCTGACATGGACTATGTGTTGTAATATATTGATGTGGCTTGGCCTGATACAGAATTGTAGCAGTGTTCATTTTGTTGACTAATTATTTTTGTCATAGTTTTTCATCAACAACCCTTTTTCCCCTGACGAAAACTAGACCATAACTAAAAAAAAAACAAGTGCACATGGACAAAAGCTTAATTAACTGACAGTTTCGTCAACAAATAAAAACTAGACCAAAATAGGCACTCTGGCTTCCTCCAAGATTAAAAAAAACAAAACAAAAAAAACATTAGGTTGATTCGTAAATCCAAATTGCTCTGCGGTATGAGTGTGAGAGTGAATGGTTGTCTGTCTCTCTAGGTTGCCCTGTGATCGGCTTGCGATCAGTTCAGGGTGTATCCCGCCTCTTGCCTAATGTCAGCTGGGATAGGCTCCAGCCCCACTGCAACCCCGAAAGGAATAAGCGGTATAGATAATGGATTGATAGATGGATGATTAACAAGTAACCTCTGAAAATATTTTCACAATAAAAGTCATATTTTTTATGGTGGGTTAACACTTTTATTTGAAAGCATCTGTACATCTGAAGCAGGAAATGGTAGGTTTTGAATATCTGATGAATGAAATTAAGGGGCTACATAAACCACTAATTCAGTTATAGTTAAAATACATTTTCTGGAATAAGAGACTGATTAAAACATCTCCATGTTTTTTCCATAGATATTGATTGTGAAATCAAAGGCTTATTTTTTTGGGCTTAGAAGGGGTTTCAGCTCTTCAAAATTTAATTAGTAATATGTTAATACAGTATCATTACTGCCAAGAGCAAAGGCAAATGACTTATAACTATACTTTATACATTGTAGACTTGGGTATTATAAGCTAAAGATCTGTTGTTTCATTTTGATATACTTTATAAGTAAATATTTGGATAAAGAAAAGTTTACAATTCTTTTTCTTGCTATTTTTCTGAGCTTTATAATGTAGATTGAGTCAGTTGCTGCTTAACTTCCTTTGTATTGGCTGCTGTTTCTCCAGTTTGTAATCAACAAAGTACATCCAATCATCTTCCTTCTGAAAGTCACTATCAGAGTCTGTAGAGCCGTCTCACATTTGCCCTTAGATTGTGTGGCAGACATGGCATCTATTTGTCTCTGGTCCACAGCAGAAAGACTGCCCTCAGGTGGTTGGACTGTTACAGACCCAAGGGTGGTCCTCGATCCTGCACGCTGAGGAGGAGCAGAGGTGAAAAAATTAGCAAGGGGGGGAGCAGTTCAGACAACATGAAAGCTGTAGCACATTGTCTGGTCTGAATCAAGAAAAGAGGCAGGACAGGGTCTCACCTCAAGTTTTACTGAAGCTCCATCCTGGCCGGTTACCTCCTCTTTCAGACCACTGAGGCTTTGACAGAATCCTTCGGCTGTTTCTGAATGAGAGGATGAATCTTGTCCCACACTGAGTTCTGTCCAAAGAAATTACAGTGTATATGTGAGTATAAGATGAGTTCAGTGTTGGTCTTGAGTAATACAAAAGCCACAGACAACGGATTCATCTCAATTCGAAAACAACAACATGACCAAGTCACCCTGAAATAAAAATAAGTCACAACAGATTTTAACACATTATGTATTAGAATGGCATGATAAGGAGTAAGAGGGGTTTGTAAGAACATTTAGACATCAAAAGTTGCAAGAGTATGACTAATGCATTGTTTTTACTGCACTCCATCTTGATGTTTTCACTATAATTAAGGGAATAACAAGCTGCTGGACATGCAAATGTAGGGAAAGACACCTAACTACATTTTATAGCCCTGTGACAAAGTCTGTGGAGGGATTACGAGGTGCACAGCAAGAATGAGTGCTAAGTATCATCATTTGAGAAGATATCCTTGAAGAAATTTAGATTAGAAGTTTACCTCAAAAAACAGGGCATAAATTTCACCTTAAGAGGAATTATCATAAGGATCATATTTTGTGGGGTGATGCATCTCTTATCATTTGAAAAACAGGGATTTTTATTTTTTAGACAATGGCATAAAAAAGTAGGTTGGCATTTCATGGATTTTGAAGAATTATTATTACTTTACATATATCTGCTGAGGCAAAAGCAGGTAGTGCCTCACAGCAACAAGGTTGCTAGTTCGAACCCCGTGTTGGTCAAGGCCTCTGTGTTGAGTTTGCATGTTCTCCCTGTGCATGCATGGGCTCTCTTCAGCTTCCTCCCACAGACCAAAAAGCATGCTCTTAGGTTAATTGGTGACTCCTAATCGCTCTTGGGTATGAATGTGAGCGTCGTCGTTTGTCCTGCGACCAGATGGTGACCAGTTCAGGGTACCGGCCTCTCGCCCAATGTCAGCTGGAATAGGCTCAAGCCCCCATGACCCAAAAAGGGACAAGTGTTAAGGATAATGGATGGATGTCTATTGTTTAGGACAGAGAGTAATTAAGGCTTACAACCAAGATTAATTACCTGTGCGGTGATAACAAGGGGCTTGTTGTGGAGTTCCTTTGTTTATGTTTATTAGCAGAAAAGCAATAAAAAAAATCTTAATCAAATGACAATTTTATATTATAAATACAGAGTTAGGTCTCTGAAGGACATTTTCATTATGAATTTATATGATATCTTAGTCACAGAGAGGTCTAAAAATAAATTCAAATAAATGCAGGCTTTCAGAATGAGGCAACTTCTTATCAGTAACATGCATGGATTCATTATGAAATATCAGTATTTAACATGACTTAAGCCTGACCTCATACAGCTATTAGAACTATTATTAAAGAATTTCAATAACCCTGAACAGTGATGAAGACAGATTGTTGCTATGCTTTATTTGAGGGTCAACTATCACATTCAAGTAATACTTAAGTAATCTGGAAACAAAATTTTAAGTCAGAAAACTGGTCTTTTTCTGTTTTTTTTAGAGGTTGGTTAACATTGTAAGACAAAGCAGTTTTCCACTTTTTCACTAATAACTCCGGAGGTTCTCTATGGATTTTGGTGACATTTTCAGGAAATGTTGGTCATGGCACAAAAGTGATTGGTAATTCAAATCTGGATGTGGATCCAGGATTTTTTTTCATGGAGTACTTAGCAGAGTGACATAGGACAGTTTTCCACATTTAAGGCAACAACTGACTCTACAATATTGGAAATGCTTTGGCACACTGAGCATTACTAGTTCATTAATGCAAACCTCATGTTGTACTTCTTTACACTGCGAGTAGTTATAAAAACATACAATACAAAAAACAAACAAAAAAATAAATGTTCACTTTACAAAACCAAAAGTGGACAAAAAGGGGCACTGCAGGAATTCTGGGCCCAGTTCAAACAGTTAAGACACTGGGCTCCACCACAACAGATATAATCAACTCTGCACAACTGCTCTGGCCACATCTCCACCACAGACACACACACAAAACAGTGGATCACTTAACTCTGCTGAATTAATCACTTGAAGGTACCTGAACTATATTTTGAACAAAATCTCTAAAATTTAACAAAAAACATGATCATTTGAACTAAGCACCCTAAGGCCCATTCTGACATTGGGAACACGTTTACACAGTCAACAGGTTTCACAAATACTGTTTCAAAGGGAAGTCAGTACGCATGGATTTATGATCCATCCACCATATTAAAGATTTGAAAATCCAACAGATCATAAATGTATATTACTTGATAACATATAATAACAAAGGATCCAAATATTGTATCATGTATGTCATTCAGGTATTGGAATAAAAAATGACTAATATCCTCCATCAAGGCTTCTGAAGGGTATTTTTGTAATCTAAATGTTATTTTCTCAGCTATGCAAGACAGTTGTGCCTAAATGCTCATTTTTTGGCAATATAAAAACAAGATTGGATACAGATATTAAATTTTTTTTAACAGTAATTAGTAGAGAAACTCAACTCGTGTAGTAAATAACTAAAAGCTAAGGGAGGGCCCTGTCTTCCATGTTACCTGATGCTGTTAGGCTCTGCTGTCTCGAGTTTCCCTCCTTGTTTTCAGATGATGTCTCCCCATCCTCGGCCCCTCCACCTTTGTTCCTCGGCCTCCTCTCCACCCTCTCCAGCTTGCCTCTGAGGACAGATATCTCCTGTTCTTTCCGTGAGAGCTCCGCCTGCTGCTCACACAGGCTGCTCTCAAAGATTTTGGAGATTTCACACACGGCAGCTGCCAGCAGCGAGTCCATGACAGTGGCCAGCTGTGTGTGGAAAGCACTCCTCACAGACTCCATTTTACTCCTTAATGTCCAAATGTCTAATATTGTTACATACCAATGTCCATGCAACTGTTGTCCAGCAGATGCATATGAAGGACGGCGTGGATTCTCCTGGAGGTGTGGTGTCTACAATCTGCCATGAGATGCTGCTGAGCTGTACAATGCCATCTTAGCCATACAGATTAGACATCTATGACAGCATTTAGCATCACACTGCGCCTCCTATAAGTGCAAGGGTGAAGATGACTGGAAGTTCACATGCCTCACAGGCTAACGCGCCACGCTTATGATCACAAAACGGTGTTTAGATGAGCCTGCTATCAACACCTTATCGTGAGAAAACAAGCAGAAAACGCAGAGCAGTTCAGCGATATAAACAGGCTAATAAAACAGCTGTATGAGCTGACGTGTAAACAGACAACGAAGTGTAGCCTGTAGCTGCTAGCCTGTCAGGGGAGCTATGAAAACGCTGTGTAAACTGCATATGAGCAGATTTCAAAGTGCCTGACAGCCAGTGGAAAAAATCCAGACCACAGTTAGTCTCTGGTTGACATTAAATCCATGGAGCTCCTGAGTTACATTCAAAGATGCGGCGCCCAGTCGTCCTGCTAGCTGGTTGGAATCTGCGGCTGCGAGAGCTGTGAAGTCTCGCGAGAACGAGGGAGCAGGAGACGCTGACAGTCCAAAAAAAAAACAAGCCGGACCAATGTTACCAGCAGACAAAGAAGCAGGATTTTTCTTTTTTTTCATACATATTCTTCCCTTGTTACATTCTGCAAAAAGGGAAAACCTGTTGAAACAATGATAATCTCCAGTTAAGGTATAAAATAGGGATTTATTGTAACGATAACAACGTACATTAAGCACTACTGTCCCAACAAAGACATAACATTAACTTTAGAGCAAAAAATGAGCAAAACCTTGAATCAATTCAATGTTGATCAACATGACAGAAAAAAAAACAAACAGCAGAACATGTAAAACTCAATGTCTTGTTTCAAAACTTAGGGTTTAACTTAGAAAAAAATGACATTGGATGTTTTTGCAGGTGTTGTGTAAAAGACCTACTGGGCAACTGCAGCCCTCAAAAATTTGGACAGTTGTGTTAGTCAATTATTCCTCCCCTTTAATCAAACCACTTGATATTGCATTTTGTATTGTTGGGAAGTTTGCAATGGGTACAACTTGTAAGGATCAGACATCTGCTGAATAAGCGACACAGGCAAACAAGTCAAGCTTTTGTTGAGAAGTATATTTACAAATTAACCCTCAGTTATGTAAGACCTGTCCTCTCCAGTAAGTGTTCACTGAGTCCCACCTTCCTTGGTTACTGTTTTCAGTTTATACAAACTCTATAGAACAGAAAAGAATAAGTCTTTATTGTCCACCTTAGGTTGAAATTTGCCTTTGATTCTCCAGATTCAAACAACAGAAAATACCCCTAGATTAAATTAACTTTTATTCATGCTTAATTTGTTTGATTGTTGATGAATTGGGCCTAAGTCAAAATAATGAAGATAGAGATACAGGAGGTTGCACAAGGATGACCGCAATTCTCTAAAATTTTATGTAAAAACATGTTACTATGTACAGTAGGTGCTCAAAATGTAAAATCTAAAGAGAACAGTTTTCTTAATTAACACTAAGTTTAGCAAAGCAAAAGAGAAAAAAAATACTCGTGTATTATAATGTGGAGATTTTTAGTTGCCATGTTGACAATCTAAACATACCTTTCAACTATCCTACAGTCACAAAATAAACCTCAAAAATTCACTGCAACTCACTGCAAAGACTTGGCTCAGGCTCAATTTTGTCTTAACCCAGCTGCTTAGCAAGGGTTGCCAGTGGACCAATCAGAGAGCTGACAAAGTGTCAATTGTCAAAGCTAAACTCTGCAAGGGAACTCCAAAGTTTGATGGCCGAACAAGAACATAGCCAGACACTACTGGAGCACTGCCGATTGTAGTATTGGCTCATCTCCACAAGGCACTTCCTTGATACTTTGATAGTACCACCTTGAAGCAGGAGTAATTATCAGAGCCCAGCTATATGGAACAGTCTTAACATCCCAACAATGAAGGAGGTAGAGGCAAAACAACATATTAAAAACAGAGGAGAGTTTAGGAAGTCACATAGCATTTGTAAACCAGCAACAAAAGGTGTTTCATTTGAGTCAGATTTCTCTGTACTAGGGGTGTCCCGATACAACTTTTTCACCTCCGATACAATACCGATATTGCAGCGTTGAGTACTGGCCGATACCGATATCGATCCGATCCGATATCAGCAGGAATAATACATACTTTTATTACTTATTTTGTAGTATGGACTGTAAGAAAAGGCTTGATCAAGTGAGATTACTCAAACAGAGAACAGTAGTCAGCAATAGTAGGTATGGGAAAAACTGATCTATTTGTTATTAACCAATGGGTGAAATAAATTTTAACCTTAAACATAAGAATATACTACAATTAAATAAAATAAATAATAAATTACAAGTTCCTGAAAGGTAACCTCAACTAAAAAAAAACATATTTTTGAATTGCAAAATAACCCGTGTTTAACTTAAACATAAGCATATTCCACAACTGAATTAAAAAGAATAAAAAATAAATTAGAATGGACTGCTTGAATCGGAGTGCTTATATCGGAGATTTTGGATGCAGGCCGATCTAATCCAATATCAGGTTTTTTGCTGATATCGGACCGATATCTGATATCAATATCGGATCGGGACACCCCTACTCTGTACCATTGTGGCTGCTTAGTGGTCAGCAGTGTCTCCATGCCACATTTAGTATCAGATCAGCACACTTTCAAAACTGCCAGAGGTGACTTCAAAATGTACAAGGTACATCGTATGATAGCAAATGGAAATCAAACAAAAAATAAAAGACTAAAGTCGAGGCGAGTTAGGATGATATTACATGGTGGAACTGTTCCATATGCCAACAGCTCAGATGGCCAGATTCTACTAAAACCTGTAAACTGAGCTTCACTGATATTAAAATAAAAAAAAATATATAGTTGTAGGTTAAACAAAAGGTGTGAATGGGGTTTAAAGGTCTGAAAACAAAGATGCAGAAGATGTTTAGAGCAAATGTTAGTTGGTCACCTGTAACTCTAGATTAACTAGTGAAATCCAAATATGGACCGAGGATTTGCCTGTATACTTTTTGGTATTGGATTTTAATGAGAGAATTTCTCTTTGATTCTCTACCAAGTTAGCAGTTCTGTTTGTATGAATAAGAAGCTGATTTTTTTTTTTACATGACTATTATCTGTAAAACTAGGTTGTTTAATGGGAACATACGGGTCTGTAAGAATGTTTGAGCTATAAAAGTGTTCCTACAAATGGTACAGGAACAAGACCAGATCCCATCAAATTTGCACAGTATCATACTTTTCTTGGTTTAAGAATTTCTCCCAAGGTCTCACACTTGGGGGACATGACTACACTGTTTAGTGTGTGCAATCATCTGTCCTTGAAAGCGAAACCTAGCATTACACTTCATGCACCTGTAGGGCTTTTCTCCTGTGTGGATACAATAATGTTCCACCAAATGGATTTTGGATTTTTTCACCACCAAACAGACATTGCAGACGAAACCCTTAGGGCCAAGTGTGCCACATTCTTTCCATTTAGCACTCAACCCTGTGCTACACTGGAAGTTTTGTGTAAGATTAAGCTGGTTCGCTGGAGCACTTGCTTCGTTTGCAGAAGTCAAATCATCAGCAACCTCTAAGGGCTCAGTCCATGAAAGGTCTCCACCTGTGTCTCCAGAGTTCTCTTGGATTCTGTGCATTCTTGTCATGTGGACTTTCAGGGACGATTCAACCCGGAATCTCTTGGGGCAAATAGTGCACGGGAATAGTTTCTCACAAGTATGAGAAAACATATGCCTTTTGAGCGTGGAATGTTTTATAAACTTTGCACTACAATGCAAACAGTGGTACCGCATGGGGGCCATCTTGGTAGATGGCATCATATTTTTCTGAGTAGGGGTAGTTCCTTTGAGTTTCTTTTGATGCTTCTCCATAGAAGACTTCCGTAATTCTTTTGCCCCACAGAGTGGCTTATGAGTTATGAGCATACTTGGGGAGGGGAAGAATCTTTTGCAACTCCTGCACCACCTGTGAAATCGCTCATGTAATTTACGGCCAATGTCTGAATCAAATTCCTTCTTACAATGACTGCAGGTGTGTATTTCATTTTTGTCCTCTTTCACCGTCTCTTTTGTTGCAGGCTCAGACTTTGTTGCTGCACTTTCTCTAGCTTCTTTCCTTGTCTTCATTGTAGTTTCCTGCCTTCTTCCTGTGTAGGTTTTTCCACTTCTTCTGGGACCCAAGACAACTATTGTAGCATTTTGATTCAGCAGTTTGTTGATGTCGCCCCTTATTTTAGGAGGTAGAACTTTTTTATGCTCTAACAAACTCCGGTCCTGGTTGTTTGATGAGGAACCTGAAAGAGAAAAAACATTGCAACCATGTTAACTGTAGCTACAAAAAGAAAAGCTGAAGTAAATAAATTTGATTAGATGACAAAAAAGAGATGGGGTTTCTACATTAATAATGTTATAAATAAACATTTTATTCTGACACAGCATCCCTCTTTCCACTCCACGCATGCCATGTTAAAAAAGAAAAATCTGCTGCCCCTAGCACTTCAACCTCAATATTTTGTCTGTCAATATTTGATGGAGCAAACAAAAGTTCTTATGGAAACTGCAAATTTGGTAAGATAACAGTTGTCTGGCAAAGATCAGACAACTGCCATGAACTCAAGCTACATGATCTATTGCTCAAATATCTATTACAATTTGCACAGGTACAGGCATTTCCAGATTTGAGAATTTAATCAACCTAAATAACATGTTTTTAATTTGTAAGTTTAGCAGTGACATAAAACTTGCAAGACCTTGTTTTATTGGACTCATCTACAACACAAATCTGTTAGACATCAGCTGAGATCACAGGTGCAGAATCACAACACTGGTCTGGATTGCTGTGCATGCTGAGTCTCTGACAGCTTCCTGTAAACATCAATGTGACACAGCCACTCAGCATAAATACACAGGTCCATCAAACTGGAGTCATACTGAAGCTTGATCAGGTTATTTGACTGGACCACTGTCCTTTTGCTAGAATACATGCATAGTGGAGAAGTGATTGATGGAGACATGTCTGCCAATAATGTTAGCTTTCAAGATGTACCACCTTGGCTAACTACTGTGGCCTCTAAACTAGTTGTATGTCAAACAGTAAAAACATGAGGTGTACTGTTTTTTAACTAAACAGTCCATTTTTTTAAGCATCAAGAACCTGCACCTGTGTAATATGCATAACTAGAACCCTCCGTCAAGGCATTTCCAACATTGTCGAGCGAGTCATTTCAGAAAGTGGAAAACTGCCCTATCTCGCACTGTTAACAAATCCTTGATAAAAATTCCTGAATCCACATTCAGATTCGGATCACCACCAAAATCTTATCACTTTTCTCTTGTGCCATGAGCAGCATTTTCTGAAAATGTCATCAAAATCCATTATAAACTTTTTTAGTTACCAGTAAAAATGTGGAAAACTGCCAAATCTCACAATATTAAGAAATCTTTAAATAAATTCCTGAGTCTGTATCCAAAAATCATCACCCAAAAAAACAAATCACTTCTTTATTGTGCCATGACCAATGTTTGATTTCATCTAAATCTGTTCATCACATTTTGAGTTATCCTGTTCACAAACCAACAAACTGAGAAACTAACAAACAAAGAAATTAACAAATGCAGGCAAAAACACAACCTCCTTGGTGGAGGTAATTAGAGAGATGAAAGGCCATGTGGCTAAATGCCTGCTGCTAACTAGGGGCCTGAGGCTGAACTACAATACAAAACAAATGTCCCAAATTTATGCATTTTATTTAAAGATAAAATACCGACATTGTAGATAAACAACTGATGAGATACTGCACCACACAATATTGCAATACATTGGTGTATTGAAAACAAGGCAACTTTTTCAGGCTCAAATGCGATAAACACCACTCCTCTGTTGACTGTATATATAAAGGCAGATGATCAGAGGTGTGCCAAAATCATTGTTTCTCAAGTTAGTCTCAAGTCTCTGGTCTATGGCAGTGAAGTCCAATGTCCTGACGTTGAATTTTTAAACCCTCAACAAGTCATTAGCACCGTTCTATTAGGATAGGGACTTTAACATTTTGTTTATATTAATACCCTTATGAATATTCCTTAATATAAGCTAAGCTCCTGCACAGAAAGAGCCGACACAGAGGCTAAAGGCCTGGATGCATTTACTTGCGTTATGGTGATGGTGATGGTGTGTTTTCATTTTGGCGTGCATGTTATCAAGTCAAAGCTTGCAGACTGCCAACGTGAGGCACACATCTCGCACATATCCCACCCCGAAAATCTGCAGAATAGGAGGTTTGCCATTTTTCTCTGGGATCTTTGTGTTTATCTCAGCCAAAACGAACAGGAAAATTATAAATGCAGTGCCATATTTACCTTAATCCAGCAGGTATGTTTATCCACAGTGGTAGAACGCCACAGAAAAGATAAAAAACACTTAATGACTCGCCTTGTCTGTGACTCAAATTTAAAGCACAATTTGTGACCCCTGATGGGATATGTACAGAATGCTTTCATTCTTCAGGCTTCCCAGGTCAGCTATTCAATGAATCAAGCAACTTGTGGGGAGATTTATTGGGATTCTTCTTAAACTTTCAATGGAGGCTCATTATTTGGGTCATATATATGAAGAAATAGAGCCATGACAGGAGGGAGAAGATGCAGCAACATCATAGCACCTGTGCCTGGTATGAAAACAATAGTGTTCTCGAGAACACGCGTCATCCACGCACACCCTATGGGAACCTGCTGTAAGGTTATATATTGAATATCAGTAGAAAAAGTATTTGTTGTGATGTAGCCTAAAGTTGTTTACGCTACAATGTGTAAACTCCCTCCTAAATTTTCTTCAATACAATAAAAACATAAAACTACAGCAAACATTCAAATCTGGGGAAAAACAATAAGGCATAACTGTAAATTTTTAATATTCATTATACTATATGGTCTGCTTAAAGGGATAGTTCAGGTTTTTTGAAGCAGGGTTGTGTGAGGAAAATGGCATGAGCCTGAACATGTGCCACAGTGTCACAGCTCAGTTCTGTCTCTGTTCAGAAATCTCGGGAAAGACGCTGATGCTATACATTGCTATACATGGTGCCAAACTCTGCGTAATTAAAAGACGTGGGAGAAAATAAGCCACAAAAACAGCAGGTCATCACACACTGCAAACAGTTTGTTTACATCTGCTTATTTTTTAACTACTAAGCCGCTTTGATTGGGCCCTATTTTGAGACACGACACTGTTTGTGTTCTTCCACCAGCAGCCCTGGTTCATGAGAGTAAACAAACAAGATAAAATGAAGATTTTTGTAGTGAATATGACCGTGGTTCACTTTGGAATACTTGTATTCTGGAGTACACAGGAAAAACTTCTGTATATGGAGAGTCATTAGGTCTGACTTGGAAAGGGGGGAATCTGCTATGGGAACTGAAGGACTGGTGATACCCATGTTACCAGTTGATTCAGGTGAATAAATTATGAGCTCATGTCATCAAACTGGATGAATTAAGAGTGTGACTGAAAAAGATCACCTCAGGAAGCTTCAGTATGTTCAGGATCAGAGGATACTATCACCTTTTATACTTCCTTCCAGGCAGTTCTCATCACGCAGAGCCTTCTTGCTTTAATGGACATTTATAATCATATGGACCAGATTAACTGTTTTACAGCTAAACCAAAGTTTATCTTCAAAGTAAGTATTCAGCTTATACTGACTGTTTATTTTGTAAAGACAGAACCAACTGTTTCAGTGCTAAATTTACTTTATGATAGCACACTGTATGTTCGTTGTTGTGGGTACCTTTGGCTCTGTGTGTACCCCAGTTCATACAAGTATGCCAAAGTATCCAAAGTAAATGGCAGTCATTTTTGCTACAAAAATCATCAGTTTATCCTGTTTGGTAGCGGTTGTTTACTCTTGTGAAGCAAACTAGCCAGCGCTGCTGGTGGAAGGACACGTAGGCTGTGCCATGTCTCCAAATAGTACCTAATCAAAGCGACTTGGTAGTGGTAAAGTAAGTTGATGTAAACACACTGTTTGTAGCGTGTCATGACCCCATGCTTTTTTGTGGCTTGTTTTCTCGCACACTTCTTTTAATAATGCAGAGAGTTTGGCAACTATAACCAAACTATAAAAGTATAGGGTCAACCAGTACAAGTTAATCTAAAGACATTATGTGGGACAGTAATTTCAGCCCATAATGCCAGAGCACTTGAATTTAATTTTACTGGACAGTATCACAAATAATAATGAAGAAAAACTCATGACCATCAATGAGTGAATGTGTGAGCAAATGGGTGTGAATAGGTAGATATGACCTGCGATTTAAACGTGCTTTGAGTTGTTAGAATGACTAGAAAAGCACTGTTTAAGTAAGTTCATGTCTATTTACCATTTATGGCATAGACAATGCTCAGGTTACTACCAGTGGATTCAGATGTTTAAATGAGCCATGATAAAACTGTTGTGAGAATAGAATAAACTTTTAGCTATTTGGAGTGACACCAACCTCTCTTGGATCTCCTTGGACCTTTTGTCTGCTGTTGGGAGTCATTTTTTTGGCCAGTCATCTGTAAAAAAAAAAAAAGTTATAGACCAGATTACCAATGATGCAAAGAATACATCTAATGTTTGTGCCCCTTACTGTTTGTCATGGTGTTGTCAGTAAGGCAAAATAAATCTACAGATATGGAAAAGTTAATATCTAGAAGTTATGACTGGCAAGCCAGATATGGGGCTCAGGCTATTTGCCAGCCCCTGCTCAATGATTTCAATATTCTGATCTATAAAACAGCTGAAGACCTTGTCTTTCCCATTTAGTCATTCACTTAGACACTTTTCACCCCAAAAGGTGCTATTACGGCACAGGGCAAAGGATCTGTAGAAGTTGCTTTTTTCAGTACTGAGAAAATTACTCTACTTGGCTTTACTTGAAGTTCTGACACATTGGAGATTACATTCTTTTCAAAGAAACCTCAACAGTCCTGTTTCCTTTGGAAGGCTGTGTTGTTTAAACTGATGGATTTGCTCTATTTGTCTGTGGGAATTAAGATTACCTTGGACTGATCTCAAGAACTCATTGTTTCAACAAAGGACACTATAACAAAAGTGTGTATGAACTTTCAAAGGCTGGCTAATTCCAAACAACATGAGCTATCAGGTTGTCATCAGCCATTTGTTTTGATTGCATGTTGTTTATGAAACAAAACAAAGACACCATCAAAACCACATTTATCTCACTGTTACACACCTCCTTCTTAATTGGAATGTGCCAGAGAGGAATGGATAGCTTCTTTAGTCTCACACTCGGACACACACCGTCCTCTTGCTTTGGCACAGTCTCGCAGCCCAAAGGAGCACACCAGTCATCAGGCACTGCAGAAACACAAACATAAAAGCACAAACATACTCAGACTGCACATGAACATAATATATCATAAAGCTCATAATTTGATTATCAAAATGCTATTATGATAGGAAATCATTGTGCACTGAGGTAGCAATTTATATCTACATTAACAAAAACAGATGATGACACTGTTACTGTACATGAGCAAATTTTAGTAGCTAGGATAACTTCTTTAACTTTCACTTATATCCCTTTCAGACTGGCCAAAAAAACCTGCATAAATCCTCCAACAATCGGCTCCTGTCCGCAGTTTGAAAGGGTCTACTCTGCATTTCGACCTGGGTCGAATTACCCTGCAAGCGACATGGGTTTTTTATCGGCTCGTCTCCAACCGGCTTCAGTGAGAACGTCACACCCGGGTCAAGCTGCTAAGTTACAGATGACGTCGGCGTTACGTGCTCACAGCATAATATTGCGCCCGTCCCCTCTTTCTGTAACTTACGTGACTCTTTGCCATCCCAGCAACAAATTCCATCCGCCTTTGTATCATCAGCGCCGAGTTTGTACATTTTTAAAGAGGGTACAACAAAAGTACAAAGTACAGAAAACCGTGACCACGGCGTCCATGCTCTTTTCCATTGTTTACATGGTCATGTTTTGTCACGCCGATGACATCATCAACGTGATGACATCAGCTTGATGAGCCAGCAGAAAAAAAACAGCCACGCAGCTCGTCTGCTGCTGAGTAGACCCGGGTCTGCTGGCAGTGGTAAAGGAGTCACTCGCGGGTTAACCAGCGTTAAAAAAAACAGCGTTGACCCGCGGATTTTAGTGTGAAAGTGGTATTACATTTTAATAACATTACTTGTCACACTTTAAAGTTGGCCTTTCTAAAGATCAACAGGAATACATGTAAGACAGCAGAAGTGCCAGGTACTCTCCTCTTATCTTTTCTTGCTGGTGTCTATTATGCTTTTTGTGTTTTTCTCTAAGAGTGCCTTGATTTAAACTGGGCTTTTTGTTTTTATTTCCTTTTGTGCTGAAGTTCTTGTGCTTTGCTGTCTGTATGTTCTTGACTGTTTTCCAAAGCACTTTGTAAACCTCTGGTTTTATAAAGTGCTATACAAATAAAGTTATTATTGTTATTTTTTCATTATTATATGTATAGGTAATGATTTCGGAGTTACTTCATCAATTGTCTGTTAGCATCAAAAATACATTTTTATACACACCAAGAACCAATGCTAAACTTTAAGTAGACTTCAGAGTAGATAAATACCCATTTGGTCTTGAACGCCATCATCAGGTCCATAAAAACTGGATATATCTTTGCTAAAATTCAAAGTAATTTCAAGTTATTCACATTACTTAAAATACTGTACCTTCAATGTCAGACTCAGGCTCAGGCTCAGCAGCGGTTTGTACGGAGACATTCTGAACATCTTCAGGCTGTTGTTGGGTTTCACTCCTCTGACTTAAATTCATCCCCATGTCTTTATCCTCTTCAAACCCGGCATCTCTCAGCCGGATCTCTGCTCTCTGTAACTTTATTTTTAGTTGAACAACTTCTTCTCCTTTATGAGCCAGCTCTAACTGATGGTCATGTAAGCTGTTCTCAAAGATCCTCATTATTTCAAACATAGCCCTGTTCAGGACGGACTCCATGGTTGTGCCTAGGAGGGCCTTGAATTCTCTTGTCAGACCGTCCGACATCTTTGAAGGTGGTAACAAATGTCCTTGTCAGAAAGTCTTGTGTGATGCTGTAGCAGTCTCTTGGCTAGACACCTGCGCAGAGAGATAGAAAACGATCAGGTAAGAGTAAGTTAAGGGAGAGGGATATAATTTTAACCATCAGGATTGAAGTTAGCTCCAGATCCTTGTTCAAATGCTGTTATTTTTGTGCAGTGGCAGGTAATTTTTGGTCAACATATCAGCCACAGTGGCAGAAAAAATGTTAACAAATCTGAGAGGTATGTGACAGAAAACAGCTAAGGGTTACATAAGATCACAACTTAACATTTACCATTGTCTTTCTGTTTTTTTTAACAATTCACCTCTAAATACAAGTTAATATATTTTAAAAATGCAACACTTACAAGTTCTGCTCTCAGTCAAAGTTCATAAACAGTTAAATCGAAAGAGATCACTCCAACCATCCTTACAATGATTGTTTAAAATAACTAAAAAATTCTTTTCTGCTTATGAACATATTCATACATAAAATAATGTATTACTTGAAACTTATTATGTTGACATTAAAAAATAAAGTGGCAAGTAAAAAAAAAAGTATCAGATGTAACTTTACTTTCCTACTCTGGATATGCATTGATCTGGTAGAAGTTTACTACATCCTAATCTGTTATGATGACACCAAGACAAACCAGCAGACACATCCAATAGACAAGGGGTGTAAGAAAATCCCAACATACCAAAGATATTGCACTTCTCTGCTGTACAATACCACATTGACATTCTAAAGAACTATATCAATATTTTACGAGTTAACACCAATTCAAATTATGGGAGATTTGTATTGTAGTAATGCCCTTGGCTGCTAGTTTGCAGCAGACATTAAGCCATGTGACAGTGACTGAGAGCAAAGAGTACACACTTTTATATACAGTACCACTGCTTAGAAACTGCATTTCATACGTGTTTAATTTAACAATAGTGACAACTTGCCCTCCATATAGTACAGTAATACACTGTATAGTCAACACTGTACTGCTAGGTGTATCATCACCAGATTCTTGCCCCTACATTAGTCATTATTATCCAAGAAACTGTGGGACAGGCTTCCAGAGTATAGGATAAAAAAAGAAATACAAGACTTTTAAAAACAATCCGTGATCTACTCTTTTCAGTATAGCTTGTGCATGATACTTAGCAATTTCATGTTTTGTAACTACTTTTATGTCCAATTTCTGCCTATATTTTCTGGTCATGACTATTTTTAGTCCAAAATATCAACACTTAATCATTGTAGAATATTATTTGATTTTTTTCAGTCCCCAATATACCCCCTTTCACAATGTTTGAGTATTCATGAAGTTATGATTTTACCGGTAGTCTTTCTTGTCTTTACATAATTTCATTTTTATCTGGTTGTTCTCTAATTGATTTGATGTTAGTTTGCTTTAGTGTAAAAATCCATTCATATCATGCAAACTTCATCAGTCACATGTTCAGCTCTTTAGTGAAGCACTTTTAACACCAATGGAATTTGCCTGTGATGTGACATACAAATCTACCGTAAGTGACGTGATTGATTGTTTAGACGTTGTTGATCATAAATGTGAAAAGGGCAGTCTTTTACAATACATATACAATAAACAAAGCCAGCAGAGACTTTGTCAGACAGCTTTGTCCACACATGACATTCATAGTCCTCAGGTCTCTGTGAATCTCTCATGAATGTTTTCGCGGGTGGCTAGCGAATGTTCAGTAAGATCCTTCAGGTTTGTTTTTATAAGAGCTGTCTATTTGTAGTCGTGAAAATGGACCTTCGCCATAAATGGAACAACATAACCTTTCTGTTCCTGCTTTGACGCGTGTCTTTAAGGAGACCAATGGAGCAAACAGAAGTAAAACATGATATGTGGGGGTACTGAAAACTCAACTAGCTGAGCATGCTGCAAGGCGGGTAACTGACCGTCCATACGGTTAATAAAACAGTTACTCACCTCTGTCAAGAACAGAACTTCTGTTTTCATGTGAATGTTTGACGGAGGATGACTCTGATTTGACCACGGCTCGATTACACGTCGGGCAGTCGTTAACATCCAGGCACATTTGGGAGCGTTTTTACAACAGCACCGGGGTCAGCCATTTTTACTCGGAGCGAAAACGAAGGCAGTTAACGTCAGGACTACGTCATCTGTAGCCGCGTATTGTTCCCGCGATGACCCACGGGTTTATCTGTCGTATTGGTAAGTAAATACCCAAATCTATAACGAAATATGCAGTATAAAGAAGCAATTATACACCATGCAGGCGGGTCATCGGCTTCCGAGGGACATGTGTTACCATGACAACCCGACTGCCAACAGATACTCGACATGAAAATGGACGTTTCCCTCCACGAGGAGAACTCATAACCTCTGCCCTTACCTGGCAACGTCCGGTAACAGAGCTGTGGAAAGGGAGAGTTGAGGGATCAGAACGTGGTCACGTGGTTCATGTAGCCGAATAGTTCCAAATAAAGCATGGCGTGTCATTTAAAATGAACTGCCTAGTGTCGAGTTTTGGTTACCAATACTTTCCGTTTTTACATTCATACATAAGTATAGATAAATTCAACGTTCTATGCGCATGTGTGAGAACATTATTGTTGCGATCATGCTTTTGAAATTGCTGCAATTTCCTCTGAAAAGGGAAAATGTGGACCATCAACTAGCTGGCTTTACTTAAGTTCTTGACTAACAAATATTGCTTGACACTGTAACGTTACTAAATGTCCTCGTTTACAGCATCAGCGTTGGGGATTTGGAAAATGACTGACTCGTTTTGTTTCAACATTTCAAACGAAGAAATAAGAAGCCTGTGTGATCCTCCTGAGTAGGAAAATATGTTCAGATGATTCAAGGACAATGTCTATGTTGTAACTTTAAGCAAGTAAGAAACTGTCTTGTGAAGTATAAAATATCTAACTTTATAGTTAGACTTTATGAATGTAAGGGACAGCTGGTGACTGAAAAAATAGGGAGGACAGGAGGAAAACCAATCTGCTGCGTCTTATTTTTTAGTAGTTTACTACTTATCCATACATTCTTATATTCAAAGAAAATTAAGCAATAAAACAATGGTTTACACGATTTCTTAAAAACATTTTACTCAATTCTGTCTTTATTCAGATTAAACATATAGGTCTAATGCAAAAGAGTATTCCTCAAGGAACAAGAAGCAGACCAGTGACCACATTAAAACTAATCTTTTGTTTAAAATTGATGAGTTATTATATTATTGATAGTTAATTTGATTAAAATGTGCTTGTAAAATGGTCATCATTAAAGTGTCCACTGTAGCTTCACACACGTAAATTGACCTTTGGCAGTTGCAAGAAACATACATTTCCCATAGGAATTCTATTGCCTCGGTCGCATTGTTTGGAACTATTGAGGGCTCCCATGATTCGCTATGGCTGTCATATGACTGGCCCCCACAACAGTACCCAAGGTGCCGCCTTAGTTGAGGGAGCTCTCTCTTTCAATGGCTCTGATCCGGACTATTGAGAAATATCTTATCCTTACATTACAAGGTAAATTACATTACAAACCAGATTTGCTGAAATCAGCCACTTCTGTGACTTGTACAAGCGGGATAACACTGAAACATTATTTTGAATATTAAGTATCCAGATATTCTAGAGAGCTGTAGAAACTTATGTTTGCTGTCATATACACTGCACAGTTGATTCATGTAACCCTTTAATCTCAACTTTTAAATATAAAAGCAAAAACAAAATGTAACACACTATCAACCTCTCGATCAGGAATGTTCATCTTTGGTTACCATGAGGGCTATGTAAATATTATTCTGAGTTACATAGGGCCAAATTGTGACTAATAAAATTATACCGTCAATTAGACTCAAATCAAAAATACCTATCACATAACAAGACAATATAAATCTTGATGACCTAATTCATATTTATTTTTCATAATTTCAACCTCAAAAACAAACAGCAACACTAAATTTTATACATGTAACACTGAATTAAAGCCATTTAAATGTACTTTTTCAGTGTCATAAACTTGTCTTAACTATTTTTTGATTGGTTCCACTAATAATAAATTGGCCGCCAGTTGCCCACCCTTGCTCAAGGTTTTATTTCCTGGTAAACACCATATTTATGAGTTAAAATTCCACTAATCACACTAATGCCTTACTTCTCACCACTAGATGTAACTGATACTGAAGAAAAAATATATACACATATACATTTAAGTACTCCATCTGAAATACTATACACACTTTTATTGTTTTATCTGTTTACTTTTTATTTCTGCTCTCTTTAAACTTCCCTAATTTTATATTCTATTTAGCCTTTTAGCTAGTTTTGAGTTGATGGTACTTTTTTGTAATAGATCTGTGATGCAGTCTTGTCATAGCCTTTGCAATATTATGATCAAAAATAATGATAGGATTTATTTTATTGTAAAATGTTTTTAACAGAGTTTTTCATTAAAAAAAACCCACAAAGTAATTCTTAACTTAAGCTTTCTAAAGGTTTTTGTAAATGTGAGGTCTGTTAATTTTTATCCTGCACCTTTAACATTTTAACTGCCCAATGAATGACAGCAGAGACAGCTGGATTGAGAGAGATCTAGCAGGACCAAATCTAAATTAATGTGACAAACTGATGTTTTGTTGTATGAAAACTACAGGGAGTATTGGCTGTGTCCAGTCCATGAACTGTATGAATGTTTGTTTGAGTAACTGAGTAACTTTTGACTGAGATTTTGCTTCAAATTTTCTTTTTTTCCTTTGGATTGATTTTTTTTACAAGTAATGATTCAGTTTGTGTCTGTTTGTTTATGTCAAAGTCCATCTCTAACGGCCTTGATTTATAGCAAGCTGACACACATGTAAGCTTATCTTTAGACAAAGTATAAATTAATTGGCCAGGGGTGTCTTCCAGTTACAACTCCACAACTGTGTCAGTGACACCATTGAATTGATGGACCCTAATATCTTTGAATAAATGCTTTGATATTAGGATGGCACAGTGGTGCAGCAGGACACAGAAAAAGTGGGTATTGAGGGTCACTGGCTTACAGTGCCATGAAAAAGTATTTGCCCCCTTCCTGATTTCTTACTTTTTTATATATTTGTCACACTTAAATGTTTCAGATCATCACACAAATTTTAACATTAGACAAAGATAACCTGAGTAAATACAAAATGCAGTTTCAAATGATGATTTTATTCATTAAGGGAAAAAAGCTCTCCAAACCTGCATGACCCTATGTGAAAAAGTAATTGCCCCCCTTGTTAAAACATGAGTTAACTGTGATTAACCACATTTTTTTGAAAGCGGAGTTCAATTTCACTGACCACACCCAGACCTGATTACTGTTGAATTAAGAAATCACTTAAATAGAACCTGTCTGACAAAGTGAAGTAGGCTGCAAAATCTCAAAAAGAAACACATCATGCCACGATCCAAAGAAATTCCAGAACAAATGAGAAACAAAGTGATTGAAATCTATCAGTCTATTACAAAGCCATTTCTAAGGCTTTAGGACTCCAGTGAACCACGGTTAGAGCCATTATCCACAAATGGAGAAAACTGAACAGTGGCGAACCTTCCCAGGAGTGGTCAGCCTACCAAAATTACACCAAGAGCACAACAACGACTCTTCCAGGAGGTCACAAAAGAACCCAGAACAACATCTGAAGAACTGCAGGCCTCACCTGCCTCAGTTAAGGTCAGTGTTCATGACTCAACAATAAGAAAGAGACTGAGCAAAAATGGCATCCATGGGAGAGCTCCAAGGCCAAAACCACTAATGACCAAAAAGAACACAAAGGCTCGTCTCACATTTGCCAAAAAACATCTTGATGATCCCCAAGACTTTTGGAAAAATATTCTGTGGACTGACGAGACAAAAGTTGAAGTTTTTGGAAGGTGTGTGTCCCGTTACATCTGGTGTAAAAACAACACAGCAACATCATAGCAACAGTCAGACATGTTGGTGGTAGTGTGATGGTCTGGGGCTGCTTTGCTGCTTCAGGACCTGGACGACTTGCTGTGATTGATGGAACCATGAATTCTGCTGTCTATCAGAAAGTCCTGAAGGAGAATGTTCGGCCATCAGTTCACGACCTCAAGCTCAAGCTCACTTGGGTTATGCAACAGGACAACGACCCGAAACACACTAGCAAGTCCACCTCTGAATGGCTTAAAAAAAAAACCCAACAAAATTAGGGTATGGGAGTGGCCAAGTCAAAGTCCGGACTTAAATACAACTGAGATGCTGTGGTGTGACCTTAAACTGGCAGTTAATGTTCGAAAACCCTCCAATGTGGCTGACTTAAAACAATTCTGCACAGAAGAGTGGGCCAAAAATTCCTCCACAGCGATGTGAAAGACTCATCACCAGTTATCGCAAACGCTTGATTGCAGTAATTGCTGCCAAGGGTGGCAAAACCAGTTATTAGGTTCAGGGGGCAATTACTTTTTCACATAGGGTCATGTAGGTTTCAAGAGCTTTTTTTCCTTAATAAATAAAATCATCATTTGAAAACTGCATTTTGTATTTACTCCGGTTATCTTTAACTAATGTTAAAATTTGTGTGAAGATCTGAAACATTTAAGTGTGACAAATATGCAAAAAAGTAAGAAATCAGGAAGGGGGCAGATACTTTTTCATGGCGCTGTATATGAAGGCCAGAGTTTGAAGATTTATCTTTTTTTTCTTTGTTGTTGTCATTAGAAATTCCGTGCCATTTCTTTGACAATACTATGCTCACTGACTTTGCATTTTGTTTAATGCATAATACTGCTTAATGCTTAATACTGATGTACATTGGCATAATGTCTGCTTGGTGTCACAGAATCTGGTAAACTAAAATCAATAATAGATAATTAATCTGATTGTCTTGTAAATGCTGAAACATTTCCACATGCTGTTAACCCATATCTAAAAAGTAAGAATATCAGCTGTAACAAAGCACAAATATAACACAAGGAAGAGATGAGGCCTTTATGGATTCATACCCATACTTTGTTTTGAAGAATAACAGGTTGAAATAACACAAGCCCCTCCTTAACTTCTATCAAATCAAAATTTAAATATTAAAAAATATTTCAGTTGAGGGTTACTTTGAAATCCACCACCATGTGATGAAAGCCAGGCAGGCAGTTATTTCACAATTTCAGCTCAGTGGAGTCAAGCAAAGGTTAACAGGCGCTCAGCAACAGCTGGGACAGATAGGATAGATCCAGGCTGGCTGTACTGCAGTGAATCATTTCAAAATTTTTTGTTTTTAAGACATGAGCATAAATAAATCTTTATTCATCATAGTAGTTGAGTACAAACATCATTGGGCTGTCAGTGTTTTAATAAAAAACAGTTGTTGTGCTGTAAATGTTGTAATACTTCCCTAAACGCTCTACAAAGATATACTTTAAGAAATAACTCATAGAAATATCTGACAAGGTTCAATAGCCTATAGAGGTAGCAAAGTCTCATGTCTACTCTTCTAAATGGCCATTTTTACAAAAGACCTTTTAACATGTCTTGCTAGGATGACAGTGTAAATAAAAAGTTAAGGATGCTTTTTTTGTGGTTCATATTTCAGAGTCTAATGAAGACATTTTAGAGTGGAAATGTTAAAAGTGTTGTGTGTTTTCCAGGTATAAAAAAATCAAAACAAAACAGAGATTACCTCATGAATCCAGTGCATCATTTATTTCATTTAGGTCCAATATGACTAGTGCAATGCCAACAGGATCTTAAAAAGTCAATCAATTTGACATTGCATTATGCAATGTCCTGACTTCTCTTATTTAAGTTTAAGAGTTTTTTTATACTCTTATGAACATTTTGGAATGCTTTTTTTAAATTAATCTGCTGCCTCAGCCAAAGGTAGAGTTGTTCCAGCCAACATTGGTTGCTGGAACGTCAGTGAAAATTATGTAAATCCTGAAACAGAAACAAAGAGAGATAAGTTAATGGGATAAGACTTATATAAGACAAGGAACTGTGAGTGAGATTAATTGTATCAGAGTTAGTGTGTTTCCGTCACCATGTAACCTATTCTAATCAGATTAAATGCAAGCGATGTGCTGGTTAAAGGATGTGTGGGTAAGATACCTGTCAGTAGAGATGCCCAGGTGTTTGCTGAGCAATCCACACAGAAGTTCAGAGTATTTTTTGTTCTGTGCATCACTGATTTTTCCAATGCTGTCGAGGGAGCAGAGTGCGCAGGGGTCTGCCTTTCCTCCAAACATCATCATTTGGTCAGGGTTGATGCGTACTGCCATGTACTGGTTTGAGCAAAACAGATTTAAAACTGATGTCAGTTCACAGTGACTGGATCAGTCATAACTCATGTCAGTTATGAGAATATTTACGTCATTAAAACTGAGTACCACATTGTAATTACAAAATTAAAATGTTGGCTTTTACAATTTCAAACTAAAGTGAGGGCTAGGGAAAGGACTTTTGGAAATTGATCATAATCCCCCAGCTGCAAACTCATTCCTAAGAAACAACTGAAGTAGGGATGCACATTATTGGATTTTTGTCGATATCTGATACTCATTATTGCTTATACTGATGTCGATATGGATAATTTGTGTCAAGAGCACAACATCTTTACTTAATTAAAATTTACCTGATCATTTCATCGTAACAGTACATTTTTGTTAAAACCGATGTGAAGCAAGAAAAAAAACCATTGTATTCTTTAATAAATTATACTTTTGATTTATAAAAGTGGACATTGAGTGAAGATGAGGTTAACCTGATACAATTGTATATTTTGCCAAAATTACAGCCAACATATGGTGTATTAATGGCCAATTTCTATGATATTGATTATGAACATTTGAGGCAAATATCTGCCAACACTGAGTTTTGCTGTGTCTTATGGGTGTTACCTTGTTTTTTGTTTTTCTTATATGAGTATGGTACTTTGCTGAATCATGAGTCTGTCATAAAGTTTGATTGATTGACTGATTGTTTGGTCTGATAATGTTGTGCATCCCTATCTGAAAGGTTGCAAAATAAACCTGGAACATTGTTATTATGACTTCAACACGCTTATATCACTTAATTACAGTCATACAAACATCTTGTTACTAAACATGTGAAGATTAATAAAAGTTTTTTTTATTTATTATTTTCTAACATAAAATCACGGTACTTCAGTTGTATGAGAATAAATATGTCCTTTGTTGCAGCCACAGTCTCATGAAAACTTAGATTAACTACTGTTAATATTTAATGGGCATGCCTTAACTTCATTATTATAGGGTTGACATCACTGGTTGCATTATTTAATTTAGCTATGAAAATATCACTTACTTATTGAATATGCAATTCTGATTAATTATCTACTCACAACAGAACGTGTCAACACAACGTTAGCATACTTGCACTCATTAGCTTACAGCATACATTCAGTGAGGGGACAATCTTGATGAAAATCAGGCTCCAGGCTCTGATAATGCGTCTAAAACCAACAGTGATGTCGATTCATTCAAGGAAACTTGTTCACAATTAGCTGCAAAGTAACCAGTCATATGAAGTAGATATGTGAGCATGGCCTACCTGCTCAGGTTTGCCTATGGCCGCTGCAAACTGTGCGGTGATCTGACACATCAGAGTAACCGGCACATCTCCTCTGGCCACGTTGGTGTTCACCACAAGCATCGGCATGATTACACTTGAACTGTGACCTGGCTCTGGCTCTGTTCCTCCTAAAACCTGAAGACAAGTGCTTCTGATTAGACTTCAGACGAAAAGCTCCTTCCAGTCTTTAGAGTACAAGAGTTGTGATCATGAACAACAGAGACCACAGCGCCCCCGTTGAGACTGGAGGACCAAAGCAAAACAAAACATCAGCAAAGATTAATACTGTATATGATAATTGACAAATGTATATTACAGTTTTACTTATTTCATACTTAGGGACTATTGTGCCCATTTTACGCGCTTTTCACTCTTTAATTATTGATCATTTTGGATGTGTTTGTGCAAATGTCATACATTTTGGTGAGATTGTGTATTTTTATTTGATCTTGTTTAGTCCAACTCACTTCTTACAGTAAGCCTGACATATACAGTGTGCCAGCAAGTGCTAAACCCTTACTGTTAAGTGTAAAAATATTCCATTGAGACGTCAAACTAAAGTTTTATTCCATTAAAGCATTATACATTCATTTATTATATCTGGGTTTTTGAGTTGGAATTTATTATTTTTACTACTCTCCACTATCTGCACTACATAGCGTATGATACTGCTCAAATATAATATAATAATAATGCATAATGATCAATGATCCTGCTACCTCTTGACATATCCCAGGCTGTAATAATTCAACACAAAGATACTTTGCATGGTATATTTGAAAATAACTAATTTTTCTGTTTGTGTTTTTTTTTTAATCTAAATAAACAGTGAAATCATGACAAAACTGGCATTTATTGGGTTAAGGTCTTAAAAATTATGAAAATTTGGAGTGAGCAGAGCTGTATGATTGTATTTGACACTGTGCAGGAAATAATAATGAAAGAAAACATTAATGTTACTGCTAATCATTGACATATCCCATACTGTAATAATCCAAAACAAAAAAAATCCACTTTCATGTAGTATGCCGAAAATAATTCTTTTTTTCGATTTTTTTTCTTTTGTTTTTGCATTTGAAAACATGGTGTCATCATGAAAAAAACAGGCAATCAAAAGGTTATAGTATCTAAAACTTTATTAATTTTTCATATCAATAATTAGGTCAGACGAAGCAGAAAGGTGGCTCTCTGAAAGCAGAATATTATATTAATGTATAATATTTTTTAGAGATTGCTTTTTAAAGGCATATTTTGTGCTTGAATGTGTGACTTTTACTAAAATTAGACCTAGTCCGGAGGGTTCATGAAAAAATGATGTAATAACTTATGTATTTGCTAAATCCAGATGGACACTCATGAATAACATAATGTCTTCTAATCCATGGTGCGGCTGCTCTTGAGTGTAGGGTTATTACGGTACTGGGCATGCGCAGTGATTTCAAGCATCATTAAGCAGTACTGAAGGAGGCGAAGAGGAAAACACTGGCAGTGTGGGAGAGAGAGAGAGAGCTGAAGTTGAATGGCGCTTTCCTTTGTCGCCGTTTCTCCGTTGTAATGAGCATCGAACCGGCTTACTCACAACCTGTAAAATATCAAAAGCTGTCGCCGTTTCACGTCTGAGTTACTCCTCTTCTATCAAACGGTGCGTATACAAAGCTAAATTAGCCAGGCTGCTGTTAGCACGAGCACTTTCTGACGTTACGGAGGGGCTACTGTCGCTCCTGTACTTTATTGTTATAATTAAGTTATAAAACAACCTTACCTGACGGATTTTTGTTGTTCGGTGTTAGAGTGCAGTATCGTTTTCCGCCTTTTGACTGAACAAGCTCTGTTGTCTTCGCAGAAAATGTTAAAGAGATGGCAGAACTAAAATGTTACTGTTTGATCTCATTCACACTTCCCACAGGCGTCCTCAAGATCTTATCCCCTATGTGGGCTATTGGCAGCAAATAAGATGTATCTAACAATATTTTATGTTTGAATTATGTAATGACCTTAATTCAGAGCGAAACTTGTCACGTATTCTTTTTCTATTGAACTATAGGACCGATAACATGCACTGAATCATCTCCAGGTCCCATCAGAACCTGTGGACAAGATGATGGAGGAGTCCGTGTCCACGTTTGAGACTCATCTGACGGCCGTCATGGACAGTCTGATTCGAGCCTCAGTCTGTGAGATTACCAAACTCTTCCAGGAGACCGTGAACGACTACCTGGTGGAGCTGTCTCTCAACAGGAGGGAGAACGAGGCTCTCAAACTGCGGCTGAGGCTCACGGAGAGCAAGCTGAGGACCGAGCGCAGGTATGGGCTGGGCTGGGCAGCCAACCGCCGCAACGCCGGGCTGTGTGCAGCTGAGGAGGGAGCAGGAGGGAGGCTCAAACGAAAAGTTGAGGTGGCACGTGAGTATTTCTCTTTGAGGATGGCCTTTACTACCAAAGCAGTGAGGCTTACACCACCTTTAGTTTGTGTGAAGCTGTTGTGAAAATTAGGCGACACCTCATAGATGAATGTAAATTTGCCATCCTGCTTTGTTATTATGTGACTCGCAGGGTTTTGCTGTGCAATCAGGGCTTATGTGAAGACGCACTTGTTTTGTTGGAAACCATCTGGCAAGAGCTGATCTCTCCCTCCCTCCTCCCTCCCCCCTCCTCCTCCTCCCTTCCTCCTCCGCCTCCTCTTCATACTCGCTCCCTCTGTCCTTCACCTCCCCCTCTCCTCTATCTCTCCCCCTCGCTGCATTCTGTCCCTCCCACTCCTCTGTGCCTCTGCACACTCTCTCCCCTCCCTTCCTGCCTTGCTCCTCTCCCTCCCCCCACCTCCTCTCCTTCACTTCTCCTTCTGTCTGTCTGTGTCACTCCAACTCTCCCTCCTCCCCTCTCTGCTCCTCTCTTCTTCACGCCCTCGCCTCCTTCCTCTCTCCCTGCCCCCACCTCCTCCTGCTCTGTGCTCTCCTTCATCACGTTGCACACACACTCCCCCCTTCCCCTCCCTTCCTCCTTCCCGCCCCCGCCTCCTCCACTCCTCTCCTCTCCTGCTCTTCTCCACCACCACCGTAATTACACTTTTGCTCACCACCTCCACTTCTCCTCTATCTATCTTTTGCTCTCTCTTGTTTACACTTCATCACTCCTTCAACCTGTCCTCCCACTCCTCCTCCTTCTCTCTTGTGACCCCACCAACTCCACTTCCTCTTTTCTTCTCTTTCTTCTTGTCTTTCTCCTCCTTTTCACGTTTTTTCCTCCTTCCTGCACTCTTGTCTCTCTACGCCCCCTCTCTCCTCACTCACACATCATGCTCACTCCCCTTCTCTGCTCCTTTTTCTCTCAACTGTTCCAATCACCTTCTCCTCATCTCCCACTTCTCCACCCCCTTCCTTCTCTCATCTCTTTCTCCTGGTCTCCCAATTATCCCCTCCCACATATACCCCCTCATATTTTATTCTCTCTCTTTTCTGTCTCTTCTCACACTCCCTCTCCCTTTCCCCCCTCCTCATTTTCTCCTCCCTCTCTTAACATTCTCCCACCCTCCCTTCTTCTCCTTCCTCTTTTCTCCACAGGAGGCAAGTCAAAGAAGGGCCCAGCGGCAGCCTATGGCAAAAGCTGGCGTGGAGGTGTGTGGGAGGAAGGAGGAGGTGGCTGCGCCACTGGTGGTGGGGGCGGAGGAGGCGGAGGAAGTGGAGGAGCTATGGGGATGGTAGCAGGAGGAAGAGGGGGGAAGGAGGCCAGGGAGATGTACCTCATCCAGTTCCCCGGGGATGAAGAGGATGAGGGAGGGATGATGGAGGACGAGGAAGGGGAGGGCAGCCTCAGCGGTGAGGGGGAGGAGACGGCCAACATCAAAGAGGAGGTGAGGGAGACTGGCTTTCTCAGAGGAGGAGGAGGAGAAAAGTGGCACAGCACTTCTGTGCTTCTCAGCAGCCTCATGTAGAATCAAAAAGAACGTAGACAAAAAGAAGATACAGAGAAGTTTGTCTTTGACCCATCAAATCACTGCAAAGATGAAGCAGATAAAGGCAAAGCTATTGATTTGATATTTAGCTTCCAGAGGAGCCATAGAGCAGAGCTCTTCACATCTCAAGTGCTACAAGCTTTTAAGCAGAAATACTTTAAGTAGAAGTGAAAAGCTATTCACTATTCCACTACAAGGCCAAGGCCAAAGCACAGATAAACTTTGCACTTCCCTGCTGTATGTAAATAAAGGAAAATTTTATACTCCTCCCTGTCAAGTAATGTAAAGAGTTTAGGTGCCGAGGGTTATCATAGCAAGAAAACAAGTCACACTACTAAAAATATAAGCCAGCAAGGCCATAACTTAATATTGTACTGAAGAATTGATTAAAGCCTCTTGGTTTTGAAAGTAAAGTCAGTGAGTTCAGGTGCTTTGAACCTGTATTCTTCATAATGGCCAGCAGGGGGCGACTGGGCTGCATCCAAAAAGAAGTGAGCAGGCACAGCCTCAGATAAGAACAAGTGACGAGCCTATTGTTGGTTTTCTTTGCTTAAGCCTATCTTAAAATAGTTTTATTTTATTTTTGTTAATAGTTCACATTGACTGAATTTGATTGTAAGGCCAGGTGTGCTTTAAGGTGTGGTTATCTATGATTGTCATGTTGCTACCATGGGAACATGTCAAGCAGGATAGAGAGGTTGTGTTGTAACTCCACCCTGTTTTAAAACAACATTCTGACAACATGAAAGAAAATATAAAACAGAATAAACTACTAATGTGTGACATAACATAACTCACATTTCACTCCCAGTCTATGGAAGTGCAGGGCAGTTATTCCAGTTTGAATGAAGATTTTCACCTGCAAAGAAGATAGTCAAGTTCTAAGATAACCGTGCCACATGTCATGTTGAGCACATTTTGTCTACAAGTGTTGTTATCTATGGCAGACATTTCAGTGTAGTTTTATATTTGTAACAATAGAACATCACCTCCACTTTAAACAGTTAATTAAATAAGAGCTCAGTATTTTAGCATATATGACTCTAAATACCACAAAAAAAGCTATGACAGTTCTTGTTTGCTTTTTTCCCTTGTTCTATTAATAGCATCAACAAATGTTTGTTTATTTTTTAGGAGACCAGATTTTTATAAAGTGATGTGCTGGTCAAGATAGATGTTACATGAGAATGTTTAAAATCCTACAAAAATTCAATTAACAGTGTTATTTATGGTTCTTAGTTTTTTTAAAGCACGGATAATTCAAAATTATTTTTTTGTCACAATTTTTTCACTCATCAAAATTACAACAGTTGTGCAGATTCATCTCAAAGACCCAGCTGTTTGATAAAGCCTTTTTTTACCCTTTTGATATGTGCTTTTATCCTATGAAGTTACATTAATAATAATAATAATAATGAATTTTATTTATAAAGCCCTTTTCTAGGCACTCAAAGACGCTGTACAGAGGTTAAGAACATCATAGAAAACAACATAATAATAAAAAACATGATTAAAAAGAAAAGAAAAGGAACTGTTGAGATGCAGCTTCACTAAGGCCTGTTTCTGACTGGGTGCGCTTTACTTGTGTGGCTGCAGCACCGCATGCTTTTTTGAATTTCAAGATCAGGAGTTTCGGTTATTTTTTGAGCAGGCTGCATATATTTCTCTGTCAAAACAGACGGAAAATGAGAAGTAGAGAGCCATTTTTACCTTAATCTAGCTGGTATGCATGTCCATAGAGGTAGAATATGTCACAGAAAAGCACTGTCCAATAATTCTTCCTTTCTGGGCCTCCCAAAGTTAAAGCTCAGTTTGCTTCTAGTGGAAAAACTCCAATTGTTTGTCAGATAAAGGGTTAAAAGTGTACAAGTTCAGTAAATTCTTGCTATGCAGTAGTTACAATATCAGTGAGTAATCTTATTGAACAGTTGCGATCCCAGGCTCAAAATAATTCTATTAATGGATTAGTTTTTTGATTGATTGCCATATTTGATCAGTTCTAGTCTTTGGTCATTTCATTTGCCTGTTATGTTAATACTGTGGTTTAGCTAAACAAGTAAATGATGATTTAAAAAAAGTATTTTCTCAAGGTCCGAGATGTTAGTCCTGTAACTCTGTGTGCTTCTCGACACAGTTTGGTTCAACAGAAGGATATCAGCCTGCTTCTCTTCACCTTATCAAAGAAGCTTTGAAGATGGATCCCTCCACTAAGACCCTCCATAGTGTCTCCAGAACCCAGAGTGAAGGTAAGAAACCCAGGACACACTGGTTGAAGGAGTGGAGGAAAGTGAGACAGGCAACAGACCCTAATACCACACATCCCAACACACAGACTAAAAATTTCACAGAAACTCACCCGGGTGGATCAACAGTCAGAATACCAAAGAAAACAGTGTTTTCCTAAAGTTTACTCAAAGGGTTGACTGCCTAGATATGGTAGGGGCCTGGATGTATGTGACCAGACCAATCAGAAGTCTGAAACCATCCTATTACCATAAAATGTATCTCCCAGTTGGCTGAACTGGACAGTGAACCATGCAAAACTACTTATGGACTGCTTTAAAAGTAGATCACATTCAATTAACTATTTTTTTAAAGTATTTTTTGCCTTCATATTTTAGAGGAGGGAGGTTGTGTTTGGGTGCTGGGTCACCACATCACATAAGTGGTAGGAGAAGCACTGGAATAATTTACAGTTGGACAACATTTACCAAAGAAAAAACTTTGGTGGCTTGTATTTCTGTTTGTTTTTTGTTCCACTTTTCTTTTGTCTTTATCTTGTTTTAAAACAATGGAAAAAAAAGAACACTGTCCATTTCTGCATTATTTTTTTGAATCAAATGTAGTCCAGTGGTAAATTCTGTCAGGGCACTCTAAACATGAATGTCCTCAGCTGGCTGTCATGGCATGAGGTCAGCTTAATTACACAAAAAAGAAAGAATTGTGAGAAAGCGGGGGAGATGCTGTCTGAAAGAGTTGAAATTGTGTTTATATTTATGTTAGTGGTTGTGAGTTATGAAAATGTGTGACTGCAGGTTGGTTATGCCTCTTGTCTGCTTGTTCTTATCATTTTTTGTGGATATAATTGTTCTTTGATTTTAGTTTGGTCATCATTGTTTTAATCTTTTAATTAATGTCAAGTGTCTGTGAGTTTCTGAAAAGTAATCTGTAAATAAAATGCATTATCATTATTATTATTATTATTATCATCATCATCATCATCATCATCAACATTATTATTATTATTATTATTATTATTATTATTATTATTATTATATCATGGCACAGATAGCCTGACTAGTGGCCATACATTTTATTTGATATTTCCAGAATTGTATTTGACATTATTTGCTTTCCCCGTTTGTGGAGAGGGTCTAATTGTGTCCAAAATTTGGCATGAAATTGTTTAGTATGTGACAGCAAAAGAATTCAATAATAGTTTAAAGGAGAGTAGAAATGATTGAATATTAATGTAACAATCTCTGTTGCTTCTGCCTCTATCCCTACACAGGGGACCTGTCAGAACGCCCCCCGACCCTTCATCCCAGTGTTAGGAACAATGAGGAGGACTGGGAGGTGGGCTCAGCAGAGCCATCAGTGGGGGGAATGACTATGGATGAACTGAGGGGTCTGGAGTCTGCATTGAGGGCTGAGAGAGGTCGCGAGCAAGCTGCCATGAAAACTTCAAAGCCTGTCAGCCCTGAATCAGGGGGAGTACCAGGCAGAGAAGTCGGTCCACCTCCAAAATACATCGGCCTGGATGGAATGGAGCAGGATGAGGAACTGGAGCCTCAGCCTCCCACCTTGCAGAGGGAGGAGCAGGTGGGACAGGGCAAGCTAAAGGATAGTGTGAGGGCTGGAGTGGATTTAAGGTCAGGCTGGTCAAAGACGTCTAGAGAGGGGGACTTGCCAGTGGTCATAAAAGGAGAAGATGGGATAGAGCAGGGAGAGACAGAGCACCCGCCCCACCTTTCTGCTCCAGGGAGTGTTGCAGAGAGCGGAGGGGAAGAGGAAGGTGGTGGAGACCTGCTTCAGTTCTGCCCTCAGTGTGGAGGAGGTTTCCCATCTGAGGCTGAGCTGGAGGAGCATCCATGTCCACTAGGGGGCTCTCAGGTCCAGAACAGTGGAGGTGAAGATGGACTTTTCCCTTGTGCTCACTGTGGAAACAAGTTCAGCCACGCCTGGGCGCTTAAGAACCATGAGTGTGCCTGTGCTGCAGAGCGACCACACTGCTGTGAGATATGTGGGAAGCGTTTTACACATTCACGCTCTCTGGAACGCCATCATCTGGTCCACACAGGCGAGAGGCCGCACAGATGCCCTCAGTGTGGACGAAGTTTCAGTCGACTTGGCAACTTGGAGCGGCACCAGCGGATCCACACGGGTGAACGTCCATACGGGTGTGACGCATGTGGGAAGAGGTTCAGTCGGGTGGAGTACTTAAAGAGACACCAGCTTATACACAACAATGAAAAGATGACTGTGCAGTGCTCAAACTGTGGAAGTGGCTTCAGTGATGTGGAGCAACTGAAAAACCATCGCTGTTTTTAGAGACAAATCTGTGATTTAACTGGAAAAAAAGGAGCTGTACATTGAATGTTTTAGAGTTTAGGTGATGAATGTGATTGGTAGATCCACATTTTATTCTCAGTGACTTGGATTTTTCCAAAATTTTACAGGAAGTCAGCCGTACTGGTGTTTTTCTGTAGGAGAATCAAAACTGATCTCAGATGTTCAGCCATTTTTATCTGAAGTGCGCTCATTTATATGTACAAAGCTTTGACTCATTTATGACGATCAACTGTGCTTTTTTCTCTTCTATCGACTTTTATCAATAACTCAGTCATGTTAAAGCCAATGTCCTCGTTTTTTCCTTACAATATAATTGACAGCTTGGTATTTTGTATGCCTGTGTTTTGGTCACATAATGAAGAACCAAACATTTGCATTTATCTTCAGGCTTCCTTTTTCTTATCAAGGGAAAGGTATGTAAAAATAACAGATATGTTGTAAAATAATACAGGTGAGGATTTTTTGGTAGCCAATCAAGACAATGGTTATGACAGTTGTCAAACATCCTGACTAAAAACTCTTTTGTATCAGGCAGTTTTTTGTTGATTTACCCATGTGACCATTATTCAACAACACATTTGGTCCCTCACACTGCCTCTCACCTTGCTCATTTGAACTCGAGGCTCTCAAAAGACATTCAATCAATCTTAATCTTAATCAATCTTGATTGCATAGCACCAAATCATAACAAATGTTATCCTAAGACAAATGTCAAAGAAGCAGGTCGAAGCCATACTTATCATTTTATTAATATATCTACACATATAGGTATATGAAAATACACACACATACACATACACATATATATTTACCCAGCGTGAATCCATCATAAACACAGCACTTTGCCACAATCGGCAACAGTTACAGTGGCAAGAAAAAACCCCTCCGGTAAGCAGTAGAAAATCTTGAGCAGAGACGGAATCATGTTGAGCAGACATCCACTGAGGCTGTGTTGGGGTGTGAGTGGGTGTAGGTCAGGATGTGGGCAGAGACAAAGAGACTAAAATAGGAATTTATGAAAGCGACAAGTTCATGGATGGCCAGACTATAGACGTGTCCCTATAATATTTGTCTCTGGTAAATTGAAGTGTAGTAGAGGCAAGCCCCTTGAGATGTGTCATCCTGTCTGCTTGTAAAGGTAATTATTATTGTGCAATAAGTAACAACCATCAACAGAGAGATTGATCTAATATTAACATTGCCAGCCATAATGATTAGGTGATGATGATAAGGTGGAGAGGACTGATGTTGATGAACATAGCAGCATTTAGTTAAACTGTTGGGGGCCAAGCACGATCACTTCTGTCTTGTCTGAGTTAAGAAGAAGAAATTTTTTGGCCTTTCAGATCCCAGTATCCTTCAGACACACTTGTAGCTTAAATAATTGACTTGGAAGCATATAGAGAAGAAAAGAACTGGACCTAGCACTGATCCTTGAGGAACTCCGTAGCTAACTTTAGTGTGCACAGTTTATTTGCACAAACTGGTATTGATCTGATAAGTAGGACTTGAACCATTATTAAAGCAGTCCCTGTAATCTTAAGAATGTCCTCTAGTCTCTGAAGGAGGATGTGGTGATCAATGGCGTCAAAAGCTGCACTAAGAACTATTAAGACAAGCACAGAGGAATCCACTGTCTGAAGCTTGCAGTTAATCATTTGTCAATTTCAGAAGAGCATTCTCTGTGCTATGATGAGCTTCAAATCCTTAAACTGTTGTTGCTGAGACATTGCCTCACATAATGAAAAGACATATTTTATGAGGACTGGAAGAAGGACATTTTACAGTTTATGTTGAGATTAATTAGTCTGTTGGTTATTTTGTTGGAAAATAGAAATGCCTCTTTATTTTTGTGAGAATTTTATTTACAAAGCTTGAGAGATGCCACAACTGCTCAGAAGATGTAACCAGAGTTACATTTGCACAAACCACATATTAACCATGACTGCGGCAGAACATTAAAATGTTCTAACAGGAACTGCAGTTGTTTTATTTTCAAATTTATCTAAACATCCTAACATAATTTCCCTATGGTGGTTATTTATATTAAAGTTTTGAAGATATGGAAAAAAGTTGTTGTTCTTTAAAACTTTAATGGATGATAAGTGGAACAGAGCTTTGGTTTTGTGCTGAGCTGCTCAGGTTTTTATAGTGGGGTCCTATATGATGTCAGAAGTCCAAATTATGCCCTCATTCATCACTCATTCAATAGTTCTTCAGCGTCCTGCTTTATTAAAATATAAATACAAAGTCAAAAGAAAGCTGCATAGATTCAACAGTTTAAATCCATCCGTATGACCGGAAGACTTGTTGTTCAGTGAGAAGTGTGGGATCCTTTTCTTTTTTATCAGCAAGTCTTTTGAGGCCAAAGTTGCTATGCTTGTTACACAGTGTATTTATGGTTTATACTTCAGTAGGCTTATGGGCATGTGTTACAGCTGTGTTTACACAAAACTGCCCATATAACCATTTTATACAGAGATCTTTACATAGGTACGAAAAAAACTTGTTATGAAGAAGCATAAAAATTCAATGTAAATATTATCACCTTAATAACAAGCCCACCCACACAGAAATGACATGACCTCTGATAGAAATTAAAACTGCCATTCCACTGAATGATTTGATCATTAAACATACACAAATTACCCCCTCACCCTGGCTTTGATATGGTTTTTAAGTTTGTTAAAGGTTGTTGTTTGGGTTGAAGTGCAGGCACAGCAGCAGATCAGAAACACAACAACAATGAAATAGAAAACAAATGTAAACAACACAAACATTTAGAAATCAAACAACTCTTTTGAAACACAGAAGTAAAAGATAATATAATCAAAATACAACCAAGTATGAATAATAACAATACAACAACTTACACAACAAAAACATAACAAATTTATAAACACTGAGAAATAAAACTACACAACAAATTAATAAAAACCCAACATATCAAACAATTTAGTAACAAGTGATTACATTTAAAAAAAACAATAACAAATGAGAAAATAAGACCACAACCACAAAATAAAAAAATCTAAAAATACAGCAAAAAATTATAAACACAACAACAAATAAAAATTCCAAAAGAAAAAAAAAACATAAATACTAATTTCAGCAAGCTTAAAGAACATATCAACAAAAAAGAAACACCAGCAAACAACCAGCCACAACACATGAAAATCACTTCAGGAAACCAAGAATTTACAATAACAAAAAATACAACAACAAATAAAATCATAACAAAAATAAATCAATAAAACAAGACAGAAAACGCAACAAAAAAATCTACCAACAAATGTTGCAGTGTGTCTCAATGCATCGTAGATATTCTTGTCCTTTGTTCTCTGTATGTTGTGTTATTTAATTTGTATCATATATTTCTATTTGTGTTTTTTTATTTTTCAGTGTTTCCTTGCAAATACAAAGTAGATGGTCTTCAGAAGTCTAAATCGTTCACTTTAGTTACTGACACTGTCCATTAAACAGGCTAATAGGCATTGACAGTCTTTTTCTCAGGATGTCCTCTAGAGCCTCTAAAGACATCCTCCTCACATCATAGCCCCTGGAAGCTGCCTTGGCTTTGACATTGACCGGCACAATTTCCTCTCCACTGTTTTTGTCATTTCTTCCCACTGCAGCATATGAAGGGAAAAACTGTTTCATATTTTCAGGCAGGCTGGTGTGAAAGGAAGGGCAGCAGTATGCAGACCACATGTACTCTGGAACAGACACTCTGTCTCGGATCCAGCGAGGTTCAGACGCGTATGGCAGGCCTCCTGTGATCACGTACATTGTGCCATTGCAGAAGGCCTTGAATTTTCTCAACACCTCAGTCTCCAGGCGGCTCCAGGGTCCAGAATTGGAGCCAGCTCGTTGAGGAACAATGTTTGTCAGAGTAAATGTGGCCTGACGGTTCTCTTTGGTCTTCTGGTGCATGCTGGGATTGAGATGACCTTTGGTGAAGTTTGAGTTCCTGTAGTCCTGAAGCACCGCCTGGCTCTCGATCACATTCTGGTCAACGATGATGTCAAAGACTTGCATCTCTGGGCTGGCCCGGGAGAATGCCAACTTAATGTCAAAAAGAAAAGGAGGGAGATGTAAATTGGAAAAGGATTATCATTGATGGAATAGGAATATCACTAATGCAATAGAGAGAAATTAAATAATGTATTGATGTAAGAAGTCGGACGGCTTGCAGCGAACAACCGTGGTTCCCAGAACGAGCTGGCACGTAACAACAGCCTCCGCTTGAGAGAGGTTCCAGGGTCTGACTGTCCTCCAGCTGAGGAATGCCCATTGGATGGGTTTGGATTGTAAGTGAATAAGCCAAATGCTGGCTAGGCCGGCCCTCTGAACAAGTAGGTGAATTTTATTTTACTTCAGAATTAGGATGTGTTGTGCAAGGGAAAGATAGGTTCCAAAAATTCCTAATCTAGCAAGAAAAACTGAGTCCTCAATAGAAAGGTATATGCGTGATAAATATCTCGACAGCTCATATAGACTAAAAGTTTGGGCTAAAGAATTTTGTTTTCCTGTTGGAGGAAGTCTTAGTTGCAGACAAATTCAACAGCCAAGGAACAACAGATGCACATTCTAAAGAGAGGCACATGAAATGCAATATACATAGTTGCCAGGTCTTGTAAATACCGGCATTTGCAGGTTGTGTTTAAAACTTAGATAAAAGCCTGACTGTTTGGTTACAAAAATCAAGGTTAGACAGACTGTGTAGCGATAACAGAGTTATAAATGGGGCGTCGGTAGCACAGCTGGATAGTACGCTTGGTCAGTAATTGGAAGGTTGCAGGTTCGAGCCCAGCTCCGGGCGACACATGGCGATGTGTCCTTGGGCAAGACACTTAACTCCAAGTTACTCCCACTGCTGCGTCAGTGGTGTGTAAATGGGCATGAAACAGCATGAATGTGGTAGTTGATGCTGATGGATAACTAACATAGAAACTCTGAACCATCAGTGAGTGAATGTGAGAGCGAATGGGTAAGTGTGACCTGTGGTGTAAAGAAGTTTTGAGCAGTCAAAGACTAAAAAAAAATGGTATATAACCATTTACCATTGAGTCCATAAATCACTGTAGCCCTTCCTTTCACTTAAGTATGAAGAAAAGGATGTTCCACCTCCAAACAAAAGGATGTTGAATAAGTAAAATAAGGGCCAAATAAGAAAAAATGTCACTGTCGCTTCAGTGATAAAGGTTGGAAACCAGAGCCCTTTAGGGACCAACTTTTCTTATTTTGTTTCCATGCTTTAATACATATGTTAAATATGTGTTTTTTTACAAACAAAAATATATTTTAAAGTTGATAAAGAACATTTAAAAATATTAAACATATTGACTGAATTTTTTGTAAATTACAAATTTTGCTCCTAAGCTATTTCTTAAAAGCACCTCTGACTGGACTTTCACATGGCATTTCCCATGAATCTTTATAATCACACTATTTTATCAGTTTAGTAAATTACATGTTGACAGAAATAATGCACAGTGTTAGAGTTCTGCTGTTAATCATCTTGTAATGTAAAAAAAACATTACTTTATTGCTGCCTACCTGGGGTTCATACATCCAAGTTGAATTGGGCCGTTTGCCGTCTGCAGGACTGAGCACATACGCCGAGAACAAAGGCGCTCGATGCTGACGATGATACAGGCTGGCAAAGTGGTACTGGTTTTTGTAACGCTGACATATTGGCTGGTATCCTGCTGCAGTGATGCCTTGTGGTGGAGATCTTTTGTAGAAGAAATCAAGGCATAGAGAGAAGTTGTTGCTGAGTTCTCCATGAACCAGTCCTCCAAACCAGGACAGGAGGAGAACAAAGGCTCCTGTTGAAGACTGCAGCATCTTGCTTTGAAACAATAAAACCTTAAGTGTCTCTTCAGAGCCTGAGGTGTGGGACTATCTCTTAGGTTCCTTATATATATATCCTGACTGCAAAAAACCCACTGGGCGACAGTTTTTATCCGCCCCTGTGGTTTCTTCTCAGACTTCCCCTGTTGACCAGCAGTCAGGCTGCCTTCTGGGAAACAGTGGTCCTTTGTGTCTTTTTTTGAATCGCTCAAAATTTGCAAGCCAATACTTCAAGTGGACACCAGGTTTTTAAAATCCCAACTATAATATTAAGCGTGTTATCCTTCTACAGAAACCCTAAACCATTCAGAATTCACCAGTTACTAAAGTCTACGGTCCTGTAAACATCCAGACCTCATTTAAGTTAAAAACAACATAAAAATGTGTTAAAAACAACAGGAACTGACGAGGCAGTTTCTGGTTCCTGACTGCTGTCAAAGTAGTTGTGTAGACATTTACTGAGACAGAATGTTTTAATAGCTTAAAGAACAACAGACCTCTTGATGTGTTGCACATGCAGCAATTACCTGCTTGTCTGACCCGAGCTAAAAAGCTACTGCCCGTCAGTTTTATTCCTCCATAAGTTCTACGAGAGCCAGACTATGAAAATCTCCAAAATCTATTCAGATCACTCCGGAGTCAGAATGAACATTTGCATGAAGTTTGACAGAAATCCCTTAAAGCTTCCTTAAAATGTCATGTTTCATTTGCAAGGAGCAATCATGGGGCCCAGTGACCTTTGACCTTATCCTATCAAAATCATATCAGTTCTTTACTGTGCCTGGCCAGGGAGAATAGACAAACCGAAAAAGGCTCTTTGTTCACAACTAATTTGCTTGTGTCAAGCTGTATCTCTGATTTGATAATGATCCAGATACTTAGTGGCAATATTTTCTCATGTATATATTCACTGAAACTGCAAAGCAGCCCTAGCTCTTTCTTTTACTTTCTAACTCTAGTTTCTGTGTCCTCCTGTGTCATCAAAAATTTCCTCGTTCTGGGAACCCAAATATTTCCCAAATAAAAATGCTTTGTACAACACTTTCACGTCATGTGTATTATTCTACCAAAACTCCCTGGGTTCTTTATAAAAATGTAATAAGTGAGAAAAGTTTCATATTTCATTTTTTCTTCTTTTGCTTGAACTACACATGGCAATGGTTTGATTAAATGGAGAATGTAAACAGGTAAACACCAGAGTGAGACCAGCCAACAGGGAACTTAAGATGACATTGAAGCTTATATCTAAACCAAGGCTTCTTAACTGGTCCAACCTCTGGACCCACCACAGCCTCTCTGGTATGAACATTTGACCCAAATATCCAAATATTTTTTAGGTTCTTTCATGACAAATATTACAGCTTGAGCCTTGAATGGAATAATGATTTAACAAAGAAATAAGAAAAATGTTAATCATTGCAGATACAGATAGCAAGACAAAATTTAAAAAAAGAAAAAAAAATACTTGTGATCAAATTGAAATAAAAAACATGGATACATGTTTTCTCAGGGCCTCTGTAGACTTATTCCTTTGTTTTGCAGGCACACAGCCGTGACCTGCTAAAATGAGCTCTGCAAAGCCACTTTCCCTATCATGACCCACCATTTGAGAATCAATGATCTGTTACAAGTTCAAAGCATTTTATTATTTTAAAAAATAGCATTTAGACAAAAGATTGTATCCAGTAATGCTTTTTTAATTGATAAAAGACATGTTGTTGATAAATTTATGTATACAAGAAACTGCAAAACAAAATTGTACAAAAAGTAAAATAAAATCTCAAAATCACTCTGAAAACAGCTTTTATATCAAATCAATAATCAGCTTAATGCATTTGAAAACTCACAAGCTTATTATAAAAGTTAAATATGAGTTCCTTTATTGCTGATACTGACCCTTGTGTTGTTGCTATAATGAAGTGAGAAAACTGTATTTTGAAACTTCTTTCACTGAACCCTGCACAGCTGTATTTGCTAACACATTCATGACTTGATTTATGTAGCTTTAAAAAATGTAAGGGATTTGATAGTGATAAAATTAAAACAAACTTTGTATATTTTATCAACTTTATTAGATTAACTTTGGGGTCCTGTATGTTATACAAAGAATTGTGCTAGATTTCTACAATTTGAGAAAACATAAAGAACAACTTTACATTGTTCCTCTCTCCACACTTCTTTCTGCAGAGTGTCATCCTTAAGGCCTTTTTTCATTTCAACCACAGTTCACTTTTAGAGATGGAACAACGAGAGAAACTTTACTGTACAAGTGGAGAGAAGAAGAACAATGTTACCATTTGACATCACAACTCCAGGTGCAACAAATACCGACAAATATTTAAATCTAGTCTGTGTCTTTGCACAAAAACACATAAAAGACACAGATGTAAATGTCACGTCAGTGTGTCTTCATAGAGGATCTCCATTAACAATGGTCAGAAGGTGTCTCTTGTGGCCATCTTGTGATTTTTCTGAGATACAACACTTTCCATGACACATGAACCAGTCAGAGGGGAGGTCAGTGAAACTGGTTAAACTGTGAGTAATACTGATTTACTGGTGATCACTCAGGGATTAGTGATGACACGGGGATGACCGTAATTACAACAGTTACTGATTTAATGCCTAGACAATACAATTATTTGGTGAGAGGGAATGAATCATCATGAATCATTTCACAACATCATAACTGCATTTCTTCCCTGCATAACATGATAATAACAAATATCCTTTTGAAAGCAAGACTCTATCATAGCACACCAACTCTGTGTCAGCTAGTCTCTAGTCTTCTTTGTGGTCACTGACTGAAAGGCTTTCGACACCTGGCACAATGGTTACTACACTGAAAGCACATTGACTGTATCAATCTGTGCAACTATATGCATCCCCCACCCCACTCAAACCCTTTCCCCCAAACCAGTTTTCCTAAAACATGACTATGCTGTACTGTTTCATTTTGTAAAATGGTCACAGCCTGGTAAGCGCTAATAAAACTATTTTGAGGAATTGTGAGACATGTTTAAATTCTAGTTTGATACCTTAGTTTAATATTTTGTGTAATTTTACATTTTAGGCATAATGTGTAATTAATTAGCCAACAGGTCTACCAACATGGCTATACCCTGCTCTAAGATAAATCATAAGGGAAACGTGTTAGTATTATTCATACACTAGGTCTGAAGTAAATGATTTTTAGTGATTTTTTCGTATTTTTTTGTTCCATGAAGTCAGAGTGAGGTGGTTGACCCCATGAAAGAATAGGTGTATATAAGTGCAATTAGCCCCTAGTCAGTGAGCAAGCTTTTAAAAACACACAAGCAAAGCCTTAGCCTGAACCTTTGCCTCAGTTTGATTTCTAAGAGTAACAGCCTAAGCAACAGGTATTAAAAACAAAGTGTGATTTATAAATCAGTGCAACACAGGTCTACAAGTTTTATGTAGGCCTAGTTATTTCATGTGTTTGTATGGGTACTCTGTTAATATGGGTATAGAAAATTATCCTGCAAAAAAATATCTGTATCGTATCGATTTTAAAAATCTGGTATCGCCGATCACCAGTCTGTAACTTCTCAGTAGGCTATCAAATTTAATGATGAAGCAATTATGATTTTTTTTTTGACAATGTTGACAATTTCTTAACATTCAAACTGAGGACTAAATTTGATCAACACTTTTATCATTAATTTAATGACTCTGAGGATGTTAAGTTCTTAAATGAACAAACTGAAAGTAAAAGTAGGTACTTTAAACAAAATAGTCTATAGGGTTGCATTTCGTCATCAATAAAACAATAAGCCTCGTTGCTATAATTTAGGACATATTCAAACTTAATGTAATTTAGTGGTTTCGTCGCGGTTTCCTCGAACAGAGAAAAACTAACGCTCCGGGCTGCAGAGCGCGCGCATAAGGAGCTCCTTCAGCTGCACGAGCCTGTTGCTGCACGCCCTCAGTCTCTTCCGTGAAACTGTTGCTGCACTGTCAGCTCAAACCACTCCCTCCCCCTCACTGTGAACGGAAGAGCAAACTAGTTTCCACTGTCGGAGCCTTCAGTCGTCTTCTCCTCAGGACTATGTCCTTCATGAAGAATGGCGGAGGCCAGCACGCTTGAGGAGCTGCAGTCGGAGCTGACGTGCCCGGTGTGTTTGGAGCTGTTCCGGGACCCGGTGATCCTCGAGTGTGGACATCACTTCTGCCAGGTGTGCATCATCCAGTGTTGGGAAGCCAAGGCGGACGAGGTGTCGAGTTGTCCGAAGTGTCGAAAGGCGTGTGCGCGTAAACTGCGCCCAAACTCGCTGCTGTGTAACGTGGTGGAGAGCGTGCGCAAGGCCGGGGTCATGGACTCAGCCTTGGGGTTCTTAGGCTGGCACCCGGGATGTGACCTGGAGGAGCCGGAGGAGCGGGAGCCCGGGTCCAGTATGAGCAGTTTGGCCTCGTCCAGTGGGCACTGGCCTCGCCTGACTTTGGATATGTGTGAGGAGCATGAGGAGAAGCTGAAGCTGTACTGCGAGGACGACCAGCTTCCCATCTGTCTGGTGTGCGGAATGTCCCGAGACCACAAGACCCACAATGTCATCCCCATCAATGAAGCCTTTGAAAACTACAAGGTACTCTCACCGAGACCGAGTCCAGACACGTTTATGTCAATAAATCTTAATCTCTTCAGTCTTATGGCACATAAGACTGATCTTCACACCAGGCCTGTACAGACCAAGTCTTAAATGAAGATCCTGCTTTCTAACCCTGTAGCTCATCCCCTTTTCACAAACCTGGAACTACAAGACAAATTTAGTCCAAGTTCAAGGAGTGCCTGTACAAACATGCCCATAAGTGGCTGCAGTAAAGTCCTTCTACAACTTTTAGCAAGTCTGACAGTGTTTACATCATGTTTATTTACTCCAGGCTAACCTGACGAGACCAGTTTGAAATGTGAGGGGTGGGCTGTCTGACAGTCCTGACTTAAGTCTTGTAGAAATGTTTTGTGACATCTTTTTATAGGGACAGGGAGACAGGTATTGGCCTAAAAAGTTGAACATTGTTTCAGCCAGCATTTACATTTTTATAAATATTTACAGTCAAAATATCGACTATAGAAATTGTCCATATGCTGTACAGCCCATTCATCAGCTGTTATATCAGCAAAATACACAAATCTATGTTCACCTTATCATCACTGCATGGGTACTTTTAAAAATCAAGAGTTAGATGTTTTTCCTGTTTTATGTCTGTTCCTTACATAAATAGACTGTCACATTGATAACAGCAAATCAATTTTAATAAAGTAAAGAATTGGTGTTGGTATTTTGGTGTTGGTATTGGTTAGGGATGCACAATATTGGATTTTTGCCAATATCCAATACCATTACCAATTTCTTTTTTGTTTTTTGCATGAGCATGAGGTGTCCCTCTCATTGTGACAGCATTTTGTGTTAGAAATTGATGTGGACCAAGAAAAACATTTCATTCTTTCATAGAAAACACATTTTTTTTTAATGTAAACATTCAGCAATAACAGGGTGAAGCATTGTGCTACATTCATTAATTCTGTGGATATTACAGTCATAACGTGCAGTTCTAAATAGTAATTATGCGTGACCAAATGTAAATGTTGACAGAAATTTTTATATCTGCCGATATTTCACTTTTCATGCTAATATCTGCAGATAATGATATTGTGCATCCCCAGAACTGGTATTTGTGATAGTGAGGTCAGAAATATCAGCATAAATCAGATATTGACAAAAGTCCAATATCCTACATTTCTACTTTTTACCAAATGATATAAAGTATGATAAAGTTATTAAAAATGATGAGTTTGTAAAAGGTTATCAATAGTTGTGTTGATTTCAATAACTGCTAAACTCAAAGAAAATACTACACTACAAGTTAAAGACTGTTTTAAAGGCATATTGGCATTTTTATTAGCTTATTTTGAATTACTTGAAATATTTATTGTGCATTTACATAGAATATATATTTCTTTTTTACTTAACTGCTTGGCTAATGAAATTTGGGTATAGAAAACATTTTAACTAAAAGCAATGACATAAATGTAGGCTTGGGTAATAAATCAAATTTCATTCATGAATTGTTTTTTTTTTTTTTTAAATATAAAATTTAGCAAATGAAAACCAAATTCTCTTAAACATCACTGTTATACCAAAATTAAAAAAAATAAATGTCAGGAGCTTGCATTTTGTTGTAGCTTTGGTGAACCTTGTCAAATAAAGTGATATGCCTGTTGTTAACCCTCTGCTCATGAATATTTGGTGATTTCAAACTGAAAGTAAATCCTCCTGCTGACTTCTAATAATGTTTCATATCACTCAGCGTAGACCTTTGGAAAATAAATTATATTAGAACACACTTTTGGCACAAGAGTCTCAAAATTATCACAAGATAACAAATCATTAAATACAAATACCTAAACAAATGATCGTCATTTTCTGATGGTCATGTTTACGGCTCATAGAGACATCAGACTTGATTTCATTTTGTTTCTGAAGTAGATTAAAACTTTAGACCCTGACTGTTCATGTCAAAACTAGGGATGGGGACTGAAAACCAGTTCCAGTTAAGAATGGATAACAAATATAAGGAATCAGTGTTTTTATTTATGTATTTTTTTTGCTAAACAAGTCTCTTATCAAGTCCTTCCAATGAGTTCTGGACACTTTACAAATCCAGGAGGTCATGCACTCATCACAGGCAGTCTGTATGAATGAGAACCAAAAGGTCCAAAATGACCCTGGCAGCCAAAAATGGGTTTTAATTTTACACAATACAACACAACAGCATTAAATATCAGGAGTCCCATTAGTTTGACATTGTTGATCCAGGGAACCTGTGCTAGCCAGAAGATCCTTAGGAATCAATAGGTGTATTGATAAAGAATTGAATAGATAAGCAGAATTGATTTTGGCATGGTATCAATACAATCTTATCAGTTGCCGTTGACAGTCTTTATGCACATCAGCCTCAGTTCAACATCAGTATCGGCCAACATCGACCCTTTTTACCGGCCAATTAATATGGGGTGAACAGAAGTGAGTTTCAGGTGATTGTTTTTTGTGTCGAACCAGTTTGATGCTGACTTCTGGCATTGGTTTTGTCTGAAATTATAATTCTAAACATCAGTATTGGCTGATTTTAACAATTCCTGCTTTACTAATTTTAACCCCCATTGATAAATTGTATTATTATTGTTGAATGTTATTGATAACATTAAAACACTGTTTATATAGGTTTTTTTTAGCAGCAAAAAATAAATTAAAATCATAAACTGGGTTTGTTGTGAAAAATCAGATACTATTTTTGGGAGTATATCACCCATCATTACTGAAGTAAAATGACTTTTGATGACTAAAACTGATTTAAATGTGTTGAGTATAGGGCTGAAACAATTTGGAAAAAATATTGGATTACAGTGATTTTGAACCACATTGTGATTTCAGTAGGATTTACAGCAACAAAGCATGGTACAATTTTCATCTTATTATTAACTTTTTAATCCAGATTATGAGAGAATCATTATTGAAACATCATTAAAGTAAGTGATGAGGTTGATTTTCACAGATCTGACGAGAGCACCTCTTCTGCATACTAGTTAAAACTGGTATTTTTTACACATATTTGACCCTGAAAGTAAAGCTGCACCTCCTTTGATTTGAAAATTATTGTGAGTTTATTGTAAATGCAAATACTTGTTTGGCCCTGTTTCTTATGTTTTGTTGACTAAGACTCTGAAGACATTGTTGGACAGAAATGAGTAAAAAGTAACTTAAACTGATATACATATTGTCTTAACCTAAATTCAAACAGGGCTTTAAAAAGAGCAAACGTTGAGTCATGGCAGAAAATTTCAGTATCCCTGTTTGCCCTGGCAGCAGCTTTTGAGCACTTAGTGTTTAAGAGGAATTCAGCAGCCCACTGTCAGCCCTCACACCCCCTCCCCATACTTGTAAAACCTGACCATCCTCATGTTGTTGTTCAAATGCTTCAGTCTGAGGGGTCTCTCAGTGTGATCCAGCATGTTTTACTGCGCTGAATTCCCTGTTTTGTTTAAAATTTGGGTCAGAGGTTTCAGTTAGAAAGGGCAGGCGTCATATGACTTCCATCAAAGATGATGTTGTTTTTCAGAGAGGGAGGCATAAATCAGATTTTCTCCTCACTTAGGTATAATCTGGTTTAAGGTCTATGTGTGTTAACCATGTTTTGCACGTGATTGTTTATTTCTGAAACAGGACAAGCTGTCTATCGCCCTGCAGAGGGTTCAGCTGCAGTCAGAGGAAGCCACAATCTTCCAGACACAGACCAACGAGAAGATCCTTCTCATCAAGGTATGATAGATATGTGTGTGACTGTGTAAGAGGGGAAATGTTATAAAACCAGAACAAAGGAAGAGGAAAATTCTTGTGTGCACTCACCTACATTCCTCCAGATCTACCTGACAAACATCAGTGATGGATGACTCACAAAGTATGACGGGAGGTGACACAAGTTGTTACTCAGCATTGTTTGGGTGTGAAGATCTGCATGGGTCTTCAATTCAGAGCTACTTCCGTAAATTTAAAGTTTGATAGACAAACAAGTCAAGTCATGTTTGGCTTTCTCATGCTCCATCTTTCACAGACACGCACTCAAACACGTACAGCACGCACAGCTTACACTTTGCACTCCCTCGTGGCAGCTGACAGAATTAGACTGAGTTTTAGGTTCCTTTTCCACCAGAACAGAGTCCAGCTCAGCAGAGGTCTGTCTCTGTTTGATTCAGTTCAATCTGATTCTGTTCAATACAGTACAGTATGAGAGGGATTTATGTAAAATCAACTTGAGCTGTGTAACAACAGGCCTCTGTCTGCTTCCTTTGGTTACAGGAGGCGGCAGCCTCTGGGGCTGAAAAATGAGGCTCATGTGAAAGTGCCAAAAGCTGTAGCTCCTCAAGTGTCCACTTGAGAGTACTGCAGGAGCTCTGGATCAAAAAACTGCTATGGTCTATATATAAAATACATCTATCTGCTTTCACCGTATGGGGGATGATTTTTTTGAATTGTGCCCATTTTTATTCTAGTGGGAATTTCTGGTTTTGGAAATAGGGAAATGATTTACATGGCTGCAGGTCCACACAGAGTCACTATTGGTCCGACAGCCTTAAGTCCCGCCTTAAAACAGCATCTTCCTGTGTGCGTAGGTAGAGCTTGAGTTTGGTTGAGACGTCATGTGCAGTATGGCAGAGTCCACAATGTTCCAAAATCTCCTATGACAATCAAACGGCTGACATTATGTGTGGATATTAAAAGGAAAATAAATGTTATTGATTTAATTGTTGAGATGCCAATACTTATTGGAGAAACCATTGTATCCACATGCATTAATGTAGAGCTGTGAAATACAACAAATTTAAATCAAGATTAGAATTATGAAAAGTGAGTTATCTAGATTGGAAACTTGCTGTGCCATGACATGTTTTACTCTTTTTTTACCCTTTTCCACCATTATTATTATTATTAGCATTATTTCCAGGCGTTTTTATTTTTACAAGTATATTTCAATGTATCCATTCTTCAGTGTCAAAAGGTAGTGTCAAAAGCATATCCAGTCAATGAACCCATGTGATGTGGGATTTAGAGCCAGTGAATAATAGTGCTTCATTATCGTGATCTCACTATCTAGTGAAATAATCTAGCCTAGTTGTCTCGCCAACTAGCTTAAATGTCATCTTACAACCTCATGTTAATAATGAGGCGCAGACTGTATAAGACATCTTAATTATCTCTCCTTATAAAACAAACCCTTTGTTCATGTGCAGCCAAAGAGCAGCTAATGGTAGCAAACATGACTAGCTTCAGCGTAGGTGACTGATTTGAACATGGTTTTATAGATTTTGAGTTTTCCTCATCACACACTCTATCAGTTATTTGTCTTTGAGTTTTATTGTGAGACAGAGTATATAATAATATTAAATCAACTGAACATTTATCAAAGGTTCATAAATCTAGGGGTGTTAGACAACAGATTTTGTCAAACCTTGTGACAGTAAGCGGGGAGCACAGGCCTTCACAAAGGGTTATTCCATTTAATTCAGTAAAATTAGATTCAGTGTGATTTGTTTTATTGGGATGATATTTTGATCAAACATTAACATAACAGAATATGTAATGCAAAATATAATAATTGAAATATGTATTAAATAAAATGTCATAATAATAAATATCTAAACTGAAAAAAAAACAAACAATAGAAACGTAAAAAAGTTTTCCTTAATTTCTGTCTATTGGGTGTTTTTTTTTTACAGTACATGTGTTTAGTTAAACTGAATGTGTCTGTGCTCTCCTGTGCTGTACCTCTCACTTTTTTAAATTAAGCATTTTTACATTTTCAAGTTAGCATGGATGTCATTAAAAAGTATTCCCAAAGCATTTCACAAAATTATGAAAATAGTGAATAATGTTGTAAAAGTAGATGTGTGTGTGTGTGTGTGTCTGTGTAACTAAAAGAAAGAGAAAGGGGAAAAGTGTAGTTCATTTTCTTACTTTAGTGTTTAAATAATAAAAGGAAATTTGTTCCGTTTCTCTCTTTATCTGTGAGGGAGGGTACAGTGTGCTTAACAGAGATAACAGCTGCAGTTCGGTGGTATATGAAGTTTTAAGATATAATTATATATTTTAGAATTAGACATGGTGTAAGATAAAATGCTTTTATTGATAAAGTTTATAGTTCATTAAAAATTTTGTATTTTTCTGACTTCATCTGAATATTGAAAAGAACAGATGATGGGCCTGTTTCTTGGAGATAAAGATTGTTCCTAATAAAAATCCAAACTGTTTCCACTCCTGAAAATTTCCAGAGAACTTCAGGAGTCCTGCTGCTTGTTCACACTTGTCACTCACAGGCAGGAGTGTTTCTCTTTGTGGATGAGGGAAAGACGGGGCAATTTAGGAAAATAATGGGTTAAAATTGTGGCTTTTCATGTTAACACATGAAGCTCACCAAAAAAGTTGGCACATATGGATTGATTTTGAACTGGCACTGTTTTTTCTTTCTCTTAAGAGAAAATTTTGAAACATATTTCTACTTGACATTGTTTGTTACATCTAAGTCAGTCCGCTTCTTGTCTGTCTATCTGTCAGACTCAGCATTTGTTTCCCTGTCTGTCTGTCTCAGTATGTATGTTTTCCTGTCTGACTGTTCGACCCAGTTTAATTGCACATGCACAGGTTTTTCACTTCTGTTTCTCTGCCAGTGTGACAGGATGTGGGTCAACAAGGTTAGGAGGAAGTTTGTCAATTTGCCTTTTCCTGCTAATCTCTGTGCTTTTCTGTGTGTGTGGGGGTGGGTGTGCGTGTGTGTGTGTGTGTGCCTACTTAGCCCATTTTCCCCTATTTGGCCATCCTGAACTAGGAATTCAGAATCAGCACACATAATATTTATAAAAAAAATGTTGGTTACAAGTTGAAAAGGAACTGTACCATTAGAGGTCTCTAAAGGGGCTTTTGTTTTGGTTAAAAAATGTATGATGCATTTTTTGACTCCCTAAAGATCTCTGAAGTCTTATAAATGACGTCAAATAAAGTTGGGTTGATGACTCAAGTTTGGAAAATGGAATAAGAAAATCTCTGGAGATTTGCAGTCCTTATATCTCATATGTTAGCTGCTGCTAGCATTGCACAACAGAATGTACCTGTCAGCTGTTGTTGATCAAGCTGCTCTTGAAGTTGTGTATCTGCCTTGGGGAAAAGAAGGGAGGTTCAAAAACACATTATCTCTCAACAGTGACCATCGTGATTAAGAGTGTTTCCTGTTTGGAGAATAAAAACTACTGATTATCATGCTGATGATGTTTCAGGATTTAGTGTATGCTGAATAATTTGGGGAGTTTTACAAGGTCTACATTCGTAGTGATAGGAAACCACCATGAGCTTTGAACGTTTTTAAATCTTTGTTACAGGATTTTGATTAACTTCCCGTTTTTTTCCCTCTTCAGAGAAAAAAACTGAAACTTTCAGTCATTCAGTTGAGCTGCAAGATCAAACTATTATTAGTTGTCCCTGCACTGATGCAGAATTGTTTACATTTGCGTCACAATGCATTGATGAAAGGATTAATTTTGAGACCCTGTGGAAATAAGTGACAAGTAACATGTCTTTTCCCTATGCAATACATGTTGCAATATACAAAAATTCAGGAAATTAATGTAGATAAATGCAGTGTTTTTTATAGGCTTAAAAGTGCCATTTACATTGAAATCTTACCGTAATACTTGAATCATTGTGGATATAGTGTGAGACTTTCATCACTTGAACATTTGAAAGGAACACAAGGTACTTGTGCCCAGATAAACGGATAAGTGCTCAGTGAGGAGACCCCCAACCCCACTAGCATCTACAAACGCTTCTGAGGAGTTGCCTAATCAACTGCATGGCCCTTCGTTGCAACGGCATTACCACCCTCAGCTGACCCAGGCTCTGTACATGCAAGCTCCAGGTAGTGACATGCTGATACTACCTTTCCTAGTCCATAATTGCCCCACTCTGATGCAAACTTAAAAGTACAATCATGTAAAACATAGTATATGTATATGGACACACACACAGTATATAGGAAATTAGTGGTTTCGTCTGCGTAAGTCAGTGGCTCCGAGTCTGCAATGTTCCTCCTCATCCAGACCCACTGACTGGCTGTGACTGCTTTATCTGATTTTACCTTCACTACCACTAAAAAAGAATGTGTTATTCTATATACATTATCCATCCATCCATTGTCTAAACTTCTTATTGCTTTCGTGGTCCAGGGGAATGAACCTATCGCAGCTGATAATGTACCAGAGGCGCGTTACACCCTTGATCACAGGGCTGACATGTAGAGACAGAAAACAATTTATACACACACACACACACACACACACCTAGGGACAATTCATGTTGCTTTTTCATGTGTGCTTAACTTGGCTCAATTCTGTACAGTGTGGATACTTCCTAAATTCTGCTACAGTGTAGACTGTATCAACACCTCTTTAAGGTAGGTGAGACTGTTGTAGAGTGAATGTGTGAAACTGCGTCCTCATAACAACAAAGGAGGGAACAGAGGAGATAGAGCTGCCGCCCCCTTGTGGCTTATTGTAACGGGATGAATTTTGTTCCAAAGTCAGTTGCAAGCAGCAAACATCATACTAACTAAAGCAGAGGAGAGTTTGAGAAGTCAGTTAGCATTACAGAGCTGGTAACGGGGGGCGTTTCATTGCCATGTCAGTACCCTCATTGGTGGAGATTCTCTGACCAGGTCAGCAGTGTCTCTACGTCACATTCAGTCTCAGCTCAGCTCACTTGGAGTCACGGTGGAAGTGATACACAAAAACTGTGCCAAGTACTTGTTACACTCCCTAATGGAAAATCAAAACAACCTAGGAAAGTCAAGCAGAGTTAAGCAAATACCACAGAGGTAAAAATCCCCAAGGGGGGGGCACATCAACAAAGGGTTTAAATGATCATTCATAAAAGTTTTATCTGTTCGCAACATGGTTCTTGTAACTCTAAAAAAAAAAAAATCTTTTGCTCTTTTTTTAATCTTCTATCACTTTTTAATTACTGCAACAATTTTCAACCTGTGTATTGTATTTTTTTGTAAAATAGCTTTTTACTGTGCATCCCAAGGCTTAATACATGTTTTACCATAATTATAGCTTTGACCAAGTGCAAAGACAAACAAAACTGTTTGAAAGGAAAAAATATTTTGCAAAATACAATTTTGGTAAAATCGCTCCCCTCCCTCTGTTGTGTGTGCCACCTTTTCAGAAAATGTGTGCTCAAACAGTGTATTTCAAAATGTCCTCCTGAGGATGTCATTAGAGGAGATGCCACCTTCCCCAGCAGGGAGACACTCTCTGACAGACATGTCTGTACATCCACTGCTAACATTAGAGCACAGCACTGGAAGGCTTAGTCATACCCTCTCACTGAAGAGTGGTCAAGCAGCTTTAGTTTTTGCTCTGAAACAGCCTGTTCTGTGCAGGGCTGAAACAGGGGTATTTATGGGCTTGCCATTGTCCAGCATCTGTTTGGATTTTATGGGAAACTTCAAACTTTATTCCAGGGACATATGGGATTAGTGTAAATTTGTTGAAAAATTGTAAAATATGGGACCTAAACACTTTGCAAAATTTTAAATGATAAAATTCTTTGTGTTTCAGGGACGAGCAGGTGATCTGGAGGCAATGGTCACAGCAGAGTTTGGCCTTCTGAGGGAATTTCTACAGGAGGAAGAGGAGCGCATTAAGGAGAAACTGAGGAAGCAGAAAGAGGAGAAGTTAAACCAGCTGGAGGAGGCTCTTACTAAGACTACAGAGCAAATCAGCCAGCTGGACAGTACGGCCGACCAGCTATGCCTCAAACTAAGAGAAGAAGAAAACCCAGAGCAACTCAAGGTGAGCACTAGAGGGATTGAAGAGGATTGAAAAGTATCATTGGTAGAAAAGAATCACAGCCTGCAAATACCCAAGAATGTTTTTAACACTTCCAGAGAATCAATCTTCAGCTACAGGAAAAAAAAAACTTATAATCACAAGCTTCTTCTGATCTGCTCTTTTCCAGGGAATCAAAGATTTCATTGGAGGGTGAGTATCATGTTCACCATGATCCTTGAACAGAAGAATTTTTATTGAGTTTTGTGTTTCTTTAAGGTTATTTCTCCTCTTTTGACTATTATCTTCATTTGAACTTTTGAGTCACAATTAAATGGCCAGTTCATTGTAATTTACGGTAGGTCTTGTTGAAACAGGAATTACGGCCTCGGTATATTTTATTAGGTCACTTGATAAAGAGACACTCACACCGACTTGAATCCAAACATTTTATCAGCCATAGAACAGAGAATGTCCCTGGTTACATTTTCTAGACATTATTATTGTATGTTAAGGAACAATGAAAGGACTTTAGGGAAGCTGTAAATAATTATTTAGGTAATTCTTCCCTCTGATGTCCTTGCCTCTGTGTGTCAGGGTTGAAAGCCTGTTTGAGCGCCCCCCTGAGGTGAGCGTTAACCTGCAGACAGGAGAGTTTCTGGGACCTCTGCAGTACAGGACCTGGAGGAAGATGAGCAACATTTTTCAGCCAGGTATGACTTCATATGTTAACACAAACTAACTGTGGACACACTATCAATAACTGTCTTGCTAAAAAAAATTGTGAGAGGCAGGTTTACTAAAGACACAGCCCTGTCTCACCTCATTAATGTTTCCTCTCTCTCTCTCTCTCTCTCTCTCTCTCTCTCTCTCTCTATATATATATATATATATATATATATATATATATATATATATATGGTTCCATGTATTTAATCAAAGCTCTGAGCTGGAAGGATTGAACTCTCAGAGGCACTGGCCAATCAGCATCTTTTGCAGAGATTAGCTTAGATGCTGCTTGCTTTAGTGGCAGATTCATCGGAACAGGATATTTTTCATTAAATGAAATACAAAGAACAAGCCTGAGAACATTTATAGATGGAAAAGATATCTTTACTCTTCTCTTGATGGGTTTTGATGAGAGTTTGAACTACAAACTGGCTTAAGTTATGTACTTCACTCCTTGGCAGCACTGCTGGCCTACTACATGATTTGAGTAACCTATATTGAAGGTAATTGACAGAATGATGAACCAGTCACCTCCAAGAAAGGGAGGTGCCCTCCTTCAGCATTTTCTATGAGCTGTTGCTCATATTGGCGAGTGAAATACATCCTGTATAGCAGGGGTCATCAAGTACATTTATAAAAGGGCCATTTTTTTCTTGACATACACTGTGGGGGCCACATTTAAAAATATATTTGGAAATAACATTTAAAAATATAAAAATAGGATTAATCATTATAAGGATATAATCATAAAAATATGAACAAATTTCCTGCTCATTTGCTGAGCTTGATATTTTCCTGGGGGCTGGATGGAAAGCTGTTGAGGGCCTGATGTGGCCCCTGGGCTGAGAGTTGCTGATCACTGTTGTGTGGTCTATATTGAACCGTCCATCTTGCATTTCAGGTTAAAATTTCTCCACATGTACGCCACAATGAGCTTTCAGTTTGAATGGCACAAACAGAAAGCATGTCTGTGATTTATTCAACCTGAAAATAAAACTTAGCAGAAATAGCAATCAGTGAAAGCTGGTCACAGAATCAGTCAATAAAAACATAATTTATTTTTGTGCAAAAGCCTGTCTGATAATTCTGTCATAAGTATTTCATTAATTAAGATAAACGAAGCCAATTTTCTTTATGGAAAAAATATCTCAGATTTCTACATAATAACTTGTTAATAGTGAAAAATTGAGCAGATTTGTGTTTCCTCAAATGAATGCAGTTCACCTCCAGTTAAGCACACCGTGTTTCACTGGCTCATTCTCTTAATGACGTATATTCTGACGAAAGAATTTCAGGTAAATATGACTGAAGAGACCTTTGTAAGTTCATCGAACAAAAGACGTGGGACGGTGTAATAAAGATCTGTGTTTCTGTTGGTAGATTTAGATTATGAAATGAAGTTAATTGAACGTAATTATTTCATGGTTCACAGTGGTTTGGAGAACTGTTTTTGAGGCTTGTAAGTGTTAATGACTTATCTTTTGCTTTTTTTTACAGTACTTGATGCTGGTAGTTCAATTTGGTAACAGTGAAGGATAGGCTTATATGAGTATTTTTTACCTATTCAGACACACGATACAACAAAGATACACGATTATTGACTTTGTTTGAACTGCTGCTTATGATTGTATTTTGTACAATGACTGTACAAAAATACCATTACTGCTGAGGTTTAAGATGCTTCTTTATGAATAAAAAAAATCCATAAGTTGGAAATGTAAATCCATCTATTGTTTTCCATTTATGTTTGAAAGTGTCTTTTTTCCAAACTTAATCACAGCAGTCCTAATGTCTAAGTCAGGTGTAATTATATCTGTTCCTGACATTGGCCACTCTCCATTATCATTAGTGTTTATTGTGTAACAGTAAACTCCATCGCTGTATTTAATGACAGTATTGAGTTAGATCACAGTTTTCATCCTGACGCAGTATCATTTATAATTAACCTTAATCCATGTATCTGATGCTCTCTGTCAGCTTGACTTACACCGACATTCAGTATCTTGTTGAAGGTCACTGCCAAGGAGACTCTTTCTGCTGACTCTCTGTAAACACATTTCACTGGTTATTGTGCTCATTTTTTTTCTTTCTTTTTTTGTCTTAGCTATCACGGCTGTCACTCTGAACCCTGACACTGCCTATCCCTGCCTGTGGGTTTCCCCGTGCTGCACCAGCGTCCAGGTTGGCAAAATTCAGCCCAACTTGCCCAACAACCCAGAGCGCTTCACCCGCTACAACATCGTCCTGGGCTCTGAAGCCTTCTCCTCTGGCAGACACTACTGGGAGGTGGAGGTGGGCTCTAAGACAGCATGGGGTCTGGGTGTAGCTAAAGCCTCTGTCAACAGGAAGGAGGAGATCAGCTTGTGTCCAGATGATGGATTTTGGATCCTGGTCTTGAGGGACAACTGTGACGGCACAAGCGAGTATGAAGCTTGCACCGACTCAGAGGATGGCTTGATTTATCCCTCCAAACCTCCCAGGAGGGTGGGGGTCTTTTTGGACTACAGTCGAGGGGAAGTGTCGTTTTATGATGCAGGAGACATGAGCCACCTCTTCACTTTCTATGATGCCAAGTTCAAAGAGCCTGTTTTCCCCTACTTCAATCCCTGGCCCATCATTAATGGACAAAACCGAGAGCCCCTCACCATAGTAACTCCACACTGGGGCTAGAGGAGCTTTTTATCAGACTCGCTGCATCAACAGGTTCACATTAAAACAGCAGAACAAGATTCAGCAGCTAATGAACTCTAAATGAACTTGAGTAATGAGCATTCAAGCTTCTGATGTATTACAGATGTGGCGATGAACCCACAGCTGTGTTACCATTTCAGACCTTAAAAAAGAAGAAAAATGAAAGCATGGTACATATGTAATCCTTGTATTTTTATTTTGATAAATGCATAGAAAACAATCCAACATTAGATATTTTTACCAAGTATTATATAAATAACAAATATCTGCTATGTGTTCCTACTTTGTGCCAAAAATTCAATTTTTATCACAAAACCATCAAAAAACAGAAATGAGTATCTCTGTCAGACAACATCAAGTGAACCCTTACATCTATCACACCAAAGGAGCCCTTATCCTCACCTTCGGCGGTTCTAAAATAATCATCTGTTTTATGGTAATCAGAGATGGACATTGACAATTAATTTTAATTTGAAAATCAATAACAACATGCTGGAGGAGTGAAGATCATTTATCAATTCCCTTACCTATACCTTCCAGTTTGTTTTGCATACCGTGCCATCATCAGAGACAGCAGAAACAGTAACAGAGAAATTAAAGATGTGATTATAGCAGACAGGACACAGAAGTGGCACAGCACAGTGCCCAGTGGTTGTATCTGTGTGATTTTAAGCAGGGGTGGAAACACTGACAATAGTGTTTGCATTTATTTATGCACCTCAGCATTAAAGATCAGGAGTGCAATGTGTTTGACATTTTGGCCGCTGAAAAACTCTGTTGGTTAACTTTTTCCTCACAGAAAATCCAGAGGTATTGATAAGGGAATGGACAAAGGCTCAGACTGATGAGCCGAATTGGTAAGGTATTTATACCAATATAAATCCCTGGGTTCTGGGACAGCTAAGTATTAAATAAATGTGCAGCTTGATCCCTGGCTGCGGTCTTTTTAGTTTTATCCCGTGAGTGTTTAACTCAGATTTTTTCAAGACTCAAAGATGGACATGCACTGTGCCAACAAAAAAATAATGAGAAGAAAAAGACAACATTTCAATAAGATATTTGTTATACAGGAAGAGGAGCATGACTTTCACTACAAACAATTGACACAGCTTATTTATAGAAACTTCCCTCTCAAGTTAAAATGTAAATACATTTAACCAGCACTCCAAAATTCTATTTTTAAATAATTTTGATATATATTTTAGAGTAATATACAAAGGACAATCCAGGTGCAGGGTTTATGTTTGTACTTTGACTTCCACCAGAGGGCGCTAAAAATAATTTACAATGCTTTTTAAATCTGCACCTCTGCATTTTACATAGAGGCCTGATCAATGATGAACTCCAACAGATTTAATAGAAAGTGTTTTACAGCAATACTCTGGTTCTCATAATATTTTTTTTTTCTATAAAAAAACAAAGTTACACAAATTTTCCTCCATGTTGTTTCAGTTTTTTTCAGTTTGTTTCATTCTCTTTCCTAATACCTGAAATACTGCCCCCAAAAAAAACATTAATAGATGAGGCAGAGAAGAAATCCCTCTCTCTGTTTTACATATATTTCATGTGTTTTCAGTTTAAATGGATGTCTATAAAACAAATGTATTGTGAACACAGAATATTTTTCACAAGAGGCAAAATTGGAGCTCCACCCATGCAAAGAGCAAAGTGATAATAAAATTAATAATGATTCACAAAGCGAGAGAAAAACTGAAAAGCACTGAGGCTGTAGAAGTAGGATGACAAACTCTTTAAAAATAAAAAAGGTGTCTTTAATGTTCACTGTGCTAATGACTAAATTGATACTGTTTAATCAGCATATTTTTAACTGTTCTGGAACAAAAACAGCATCTCAAACACTGGACAGATGGAGCTAAACCTCTCTCTGCGTAAATAAAACCTGTCTAAATGCTTAATTCATTACTTTGTTTCTGTTGTTATTAGATTATTAAAAAAATGTCAGTGTGGGAAATACATCAATAAATTACATTGTTTCTTAGAATTTAATACAATAGTATTTTCAATCACAAAGAACAAAAAGATCTACCGGTACTGTAGAAATGTACCTCAGGCATACTGTTGAGCATAATGAAGCATTTAGATTGACAATAAAACAGTCAATGATAAATTGATCAAGGATGCAGGTACAATGTTTTTGTGATTTGCATGTTTTGAACTCCATTGTGATGTCTTTATGTACTTGAAGGTGTAGTGAGGCCAACAGCAGGGTAGAATGCCCCCCCGGTGGTGGCGAGACAAGGTGGATTGATCCAGAATGTTTTATGCTGGACCTGGGGCTTAAGGTCAGGGGGATTTACTTTGATCACACTGCATCAACAGTTTGACATGACAGCAGCAAAAATGATTTTCCAGATGATGCCATATGGTGATGCCACCGGTTGGTTCATTAACTAAGTGAACACCCCTAATCAGCTGATCATGAGGTTGAGAGGGTGAGCTAGAGAAATCCATGTGAGGTAGACCTGGATGACATGAGAAAACATGGGATGTGTGATGACATTGTTCAATATTGCAGTAACTGTGAATTGTTATCATTTAGAAAAATAAATAAAATATACAAGAGTGAATTTAAACCATAACTTACAGCATCTTGGTCCATGTTTGTCCCCAGTTTTACAAAACTCAGTGCTGCAACATGACTTTTCTGAATCTTAAAGAAATTCAAGACACTTTTTCTCCATTATACTTGCACTTATAGATTTTTAGGTAGCTTAAGGCCAGCTTCAGCTTTGTCTTACTGCATCAAAAGATGTAAAAGCAGGACTTTTATCCCACAGAACTTTGCTGTAACACACCAGGAGAGTTGTTTTGAATTTCTCGCAATAAATCTGGCCTGTCTGATTTTGTATATTAACAATCATTTTGTGGTTTTAGGGTCCTGCCAATCCTCGGCACTTAAAATTGCCTCATCTTTACTCCCTCATCAGGCACTTCTATGTGTGCCAAGAAAAGCAGTACAAGAACTTCCTGAAGTGGAAAAATGTCAGAATTCACATTTAAATGCTCCTGTGACATGTAATCTTCATTCAAGAGCCCAGAGTGCTTCTATGCACAAGACACAAAAACTTCTATCCAGAAGCTGAAAAGATGCCTCAATCTCCAGCACCTCCAAATAGACCTACCAGTGTAAAGTCCTATCACTGTATTATCTGCAGTTTCAAGAGCCAATATTTTGCTTTAAATCAGGTTTATATATTCAATTAATGACTGCTTAAGTCGCCTTCACATACTGACGTTTTTGACAACTTTTGCAGATATAGAGGAAAACATCAAGCAATGCCACATAGAACTAATTCAACATCAGTTGGTAAACACTGATGTTTGTTTTGTAAGCCAAAAATTGTATGCATATTTAAACATTTCTGATTTTTGACCCAACAAGCTTGTAAACAACAGCAAGAGATTTTATTTTATTTTTGTAACTTTAGGTGCTGCAGTACAGAGCAAAATAAATCAACATGGTGGAAGACAAAACACAAACAACACTATGTGGAAGACACAACAATATGTGGAGACACAAGACAACAAAAACAATGCATGCAGGAACTGATGACATATTGTAGAACCATATGATGAGGGTGTTGAGGGTCTGTTAGTGTATATGCATGTAGGTGTGTGTGCATAAATGTGTGTGCAGGTATACTGTGAGAAAGTGGTGATTGGATTGAAGGCAAGGGGATATGTAAGAGATTAGTTTCAACAAGATTACAGAAAAGTCTAAAGAGAGACTAAAGAAAAATAAAGTATATGCAGGCCAAAGTTCCCCTAAGTTGGGCGTGCTACACTGTGTTACAGCTATGTTGGCAATCATTTAAATCTTATTACACATAGTCAGGGGGCTCTTGGGAAATGTCATACTCCACCAGCACATCGTTTCTCACTGCTTTAGATACATTCATCTGCGTTGAACACATCAAAATTGACCTGGGAATGTACTTTCACCAAAATGTTGTTGATAACTTGATCTGTTCACATTCACAGATGTTCAGAAAACTTCTAGTTTTCACATACAAAGTACCCCTGATCCAATTCTATTCTCACTCTATCTGAGATGCTCTCTTACAGCATAGCACATTTCCTTCCTCATGTGGACCCAGTCCACTCTGATTGGTTGACTGGTCTACACTGTTGTAATTAATCAGTTCAACCAATCACCACTTGGCTACTTGGCCCAATGTTGTCATCAACTCTGCATTCATGTTGAGGTCTATGCTCTGCACTGGGCTTCCTACCAAAAACCAGTGGGCTAAGATGACAAATTGGTATGACGTCAATCAGGTAGGTTTGTTTCAGAGGCAATTAGGTGATGTTTTTGACAGCTGCTGGTGCTGTAAAGTAACCTTGCGCAGCAGATGGATCTGCCTGATTCAATGTCTGTAATCAGGCAGATCCATCTTGCCAAGCTCAAATCTACAATGACTGTGTCCTTAAATAAATCTATATTCAGCAGAGACGAATATGTTTAGGACAGATTTATGATCTGGGCATCCATAAGTTTGTCGTAATTATAAATTCTAATTTTTAGTCCCCTTGTCTCTGCCTGGATGGATACATCTCTGGATGTATGTACATGTATATATGTATAAATACATATTTTATATGTATGTGTATATATGAATATATGTGTATACAATGAAGAGCATGGCTTCAGCCTGCTCTATTGTAAAGTGCCTTGAGATAACACTTGTTATGAATTGGCAATATATGAATAAATATTGATTGATTGATTATGTGTGACCCAAAGCTGCATGGCACAATCAGCATCCTTCAGAGCAGGAAGAGGTGGGAGCTACAAGTGACGTGACAGCAGGAAATGACTGCTTGTACAGAGATTAGCATAGATGCAAATAGCTTCAGTGGCAGATTTATTGAGATCTGGACCTCATTTCTTTAACAAATGAAGAACAAACAACAACACTTCTCGATAGAAATTATATTTTTACTTAACTTCAAACATGTTTTGGTGAGAACTTGTTCTACGTTTTATATTTACACCACGGCAGTAGTGCCTACCTACTACATTATCTGATTGGCCCGTAATGAATGTGACTGATGGAGCGATCACCCAATCACTTGCTGGATTTGCTTTAAAGGTTCCGCCCATTGCCAAACACTTTCTATGGACACTTTCCCATATAGACTAGTGAAATATATTAAACAATCCATCTGATGGGTCAGGTTAGCAGTAAAGAGGGGAAGAGAGAGAAGTTAAGACTGAAGACTTTTTGTCTTGGACATAGAAGTGCTCTATTCTGCAGAGGAAGCATGTGAAACACACTGAGGGGGAAAAAAACTTGAAAAGAATAATGAGAGCTCTGTTGGATACATGTTAATGATGTTGCTGTACTGTTTCGGTCATGTGTGGAAATACACCTAAGAAATACAGTGAATAGTCTGGAATGTTCTGATGTTGATTAAGAAGAAAATACCTTAAAACATAAACAACAGTGTTTATGAAAAAAATGTTCAGGGTTACACATTTTATCCATCCTCAAGATTTATTAAAACTCACATCCACTGAAAGTCTCAAACTTGTTCCTTTCTTGTGTCCCTTAACAATACTTTATTGATCATCCTTCTCCCTGATAATCCTGTTTCCTCTTGTAGCTTGAACATCAGTGTCAATCCAAGTCAGTGGTGCAGTCATCTAAAAACTCCCCACAGGAGCTTTACACAAGGTTGATTAGTTCTTTTGTGCCAATGGAGTGATTCAGTAATGTGTGACTACGGTTACAAACAAATAAATAATGAGAATTCTCTGACCCAAATAAAACTGATCTGTTGTCTCTGAGTCCTTGTTCTACACATTAACCATTTACAGCTGACTTAAGAGACTATACCTGTCCAGGTTCTGTCAGGTCTAAGCCTTCTGTTCTCCTGATCTGTAATTAGATCTTTGTGCTGGCAGATCAACATGCAGTAACACAAGCCTTGACCTCTTTATTACTGCTGTGCTGCCACTCCCTCTGTCTGTCATACATCTATCTGCTTTGCTTCAGTGATGGTCAAGGTGAAAGACAAAGTCTGAGAAGTCTTTTTTTCACTTCCATTAAACTTGGTGTTTTTTTGTGGTCCCCTTCATCTTGTTCATCCATCCTCCATCCTTCTTTCCTCTCACATGACTGATCCCTCCCAAAAATACAACTCTCTATTTTTAACCCTCAGTGTGTGCTACTCAGCTTTTCTGTAATGGATATCTTTTCTGCCTTTGTCTGAGAATGTGCCTCTCCCCCTCCATCAATAATCGATGAGAACAGGGACGAGGAGAGGGGGCTGAGGAATGGAAGAGGTTGACTGAGGTGATTAATGGAAACCACATCAGAAACTGGAGAGCACACACTATACATATGAGGTATATACAGTGAGTGTCTGTTTCAGATTGAAAGAGAGACATTTAACGCAGGTTAAAGAAGGGGTAAGCAGGAGAGAGGGGTTTTTGTTGGAGCCAAAGGGAAAGAAAACACTTTTTTGGTTTTAAACTGACAACATAACCTGACACTCCAGATGGACTGTTCAGTGTATTTCACGAGTGCCTCTGGGAAAGAGCTCACAGACAGTGTTTGGGAATTGACAGAGCCTTTAAGAAGCATATTCGGCAGGTGATTGGATGATTGCTTCATCAATCACATTCATTACTGGCCAATCAGATAGTGAAGAAGGTGAGTGCTGCTGCCATGACCCCCTGACTACTTGTCTGCCAACATAGCTGTAACACTCAACTAAGGGGAGCTATGGCCTTGTCTGCTCTTGGCAAAACATGATGGAAGTAGAGCAAAAATATCTTTCCTTTGGAAAAGTGCTTTTAATGTTGTTTGTTTTTGTTTACTGAAGACATGAGGTCCAAATCAGATAACACTGCTACTGAAACTGTTAGCATCTATGCTAATATCCGCAGTCACTACCCTGGCTCGTTGCTCCAACCTTCCTGCTCCATGGGCCGCTCACAACTGTTGTAGATTGGAGCTTGGCAAGATGGATCTGACTGATTACAGACATTGAGTTAGGCAGGTCCAGCTACTGTCCAAGGTTAACCAAATGTCCTTGTATTTTAGACACAAAAAATAACAAGCATTAGTTTATACTTTGTCTCTTATTACTCCAGATAGTCAGTATGGATGGCCTGCTGCTGTGACTCCACCTGCTTTAAGTGTTAAATCTTGGCCTTTTATTTGTGTTTGTAAGTTAGTTATTTATTAGTTTAGTGATTTTAGTTGTTAGTTTGTGTGCAGGACAACTATAACAGTTATTAAATGAATTTGAAAAATTTTCAGGACTAATTTATTAGATTTTGGTGGTGATCATGTTGATCAATGAATTTTTAAAAGGTTTGTTAACATTGCAAGATACAGCAGTTTTTTTTAATGGATTTGGATGACATTTTCAGGGAATGCTGGTCAAGGCACAAAGAACATTTGCTTAGATTTTTGTGGTTATCTGAATCTGGATGTGGATCAAGGAATTGTTTTGAAGGATTTGTGAACAGTGTAAGATAGGGCAGTTTTATACATTTTAGACAACGACTCACCCAGCAATGTTGGAAGTAACTTGGCAGAGGTTAGTGCTCTCAGAATACTTAAGGTTTTTACAAGCGTTTGTTAGTTTGTTTATTACATTTTTCACAGAATTTTGGAAAAAGTGATGAATGAATACATTCCTTCTTTTTACTGTTGAATTAAATAGCTGTTTCAGTGTGATCTTAGCAACCCTACTTCAGAGGTCATCTCAAATGCACATCATCAGTGTCCTAACCTTGCAGTGCAGACAGACCTGCCTGGTTCATTGTCTGTAATCAGGCAGATCAATCTTACCAAGCTCCAATCTACAATGATTGTGAGCAGCCTAAAGTGGCACGGCCTAATCGGAGTTCTTTAGAGCAGGAAGAAGCGGGAGCTACGAGCTGGAAGACAGCAGAACATGACTGCTCTTACAAAGATTAGCAAAGACTCTAAAAGCATCAGTTGAAGTTTTATCAGATCTTGACCGCATTTCTTTATTAAATGAAAAACAATTAACAACACTATAAACCTCTCTATCGAAAGTTTTTTTTGCACCACTTCCAACATGATTTGCCAAGAGTTTAATATACAAGATGGTTCACATTCTGTCCTTTAGACTAAGGAATTAGTTAATAACATTGTTGATCTGTAAGATCTGAATAGTTTGAATATTAAAAAGACACTTACAATCAAAGGGTTGTATAAATTTGTTAAAGCCCCACTAAGTAAGATTCAGGCTTTCAGCTCTGTAGGGGCCTCTATGGACGTTGAGTGTAACTGCACGGTCTTAAAGCAGGGCGCCTCACACCAACATGCATTTGTTCACATACAGAGGGAGGAGAAGTGAGCCGACAGGACGTCCCGAGAGACAAATAAACCATACGGACTGATAAGGTACAGTCTGACCATGTGTCTTTTCGAATAAATCACTTTCCAAGTGTCAGCTATCAGTTGTTAGCAACATGTACTTACAAGTCCAACAATAACAGGGCCAAATCAGCATCGGTCGGACATCCCTCCTTATCTTTCAGCTCACACCAGTGAGTGAACGCCAGGCCAGTGTTTATCCTTGTCCGGTACTTAGCTTGTTACTCTCCCGCTTTCTTTTTTTTGTCACCTCCAAAAAAACTTTTCTTTTCTTGGGGTTTTTCGCTGCTTCCGCGATAACAGCTCTAGTCAGCGCATACATTTAGCTTTCGCCTCGACTTCGTTTTTTAAACAAATCAGGAAGGAGGGGGAAGTGACGCATGCCGTAAAGCAGTCAAAGCAGTAAAAATTTGTAGTTTTTTTTAGTGTTGACGTGTTGCTACCATCCGCACTGAAGTTACAAAGTGACAGTGAAGGTGATACAGACCCCCTCAGAGCGTGACAGAGGTGTCATTCAACCTGTTGTAAGGTGATGTACCATCACAATGACTCTAGAAATATTATGTTAAGGTGGAAAAACTACACAGTGCTGCTTTAATAGCTTGTATATCTGCTATAGTCATAATTAAGATGTTTACGAATGTTACTCAGACTTAGTGCTAATGACAAGGACATTAATATAAAGTGTTTACATATTTAGCTGTAAGTGTTTGCACCATTTACACAAATGATTTGTTTGATGTGTTTTTAAAATAGAGCGAAAAATAGCCGCTGTCTACAGCAGGAGTAAAACAGGGAAAACCCCAACCAACCTTGGCTACGGAGACGCTACATACAAATTCATGCTAGTTTTCCAAAATTACCGACCCTAGCTTTATTACAATATTAAAGCATTTTTAACTTCTTTATGTATGTCAAATCAATTATCAATTGTGTTTCCAAACATAACAAGCTATTTATCTGTAGATGCTCTTTTGATAAATCAGTTGAGAATTTACATCTGTAAATGATATAATAATGCTTTATTAATAATTTAGTGTTAACTAATGCCTTATTGTTGCTTAATACTGAGTATCTATAACAAAGTACTGCAGAAATGAGTGAACTTAGATAGATAGATAGATAGATAGATAGAACGATTGCTAAATAGAATGATAAAATAGCTGTCTGATTGTGTGCGGAGTTCAAAAGCACCATGACGTTTGCACTGGTGTGTGAACAATGGTGTCTAAAAATAGAGGTCAGTGGTGAAATGTTCACCTGCGTGTGCTCGGCCGTGCTCACTCGATGAGATTATGCACGCTGCCAAACAGTGAAGTGATGCTTTGTAGATAAAATAAGTCTTTCATCATCACACAGCCGCTGACTTTCATGTATCCCTCTCTCTCTGGCACGCTCTGACCTGTACACCTCAAAAAACAAAAAACAAAATCCAATTTGTGTTACAAAAAGGCTCTGAATATGACAGAGGGGTAGGACAGAGGATTTAGGATAGAGAGATGGGGTTTAAAAAGAAGATGGTAGATTACTGAGAGAGGGAGAAATAATGGAGGAAGAAAAAAAAATAATAATAATAAAGTTTTGGGTACCAAGACATGAGGAACCAAAGGGAAGTCGAATATCACATTTACTCACATTACTGTATTGAGAGACTTTTCTGCACACTTGACTGTCTATTTTACTTATAATTAGGTACATTCTGGCTATAGTTTTGTGCTTAACATCATGTAACATAACATTTTTTCATGAGTTATAAAGAAAAAAGTAATCATTAAATACAAGAGATTCAGTTTTTCCTTTAACTCTGTGAAGCTGGTCAGATGACATGATCACATGACAGTTGTCAGCACATAGGCAGTAATGAATGATTCCAATTTGGGACTGTGAGGCTGTGCAAATTTTGTCAGGTTAATTGGTATATCTCCTTGCAGGGCCTTCAAAGTGAAAACAAGAATCATGAACTGGAAAACAAAATTTGTGGGGCAGCCAAAGAAAAGTAAGTTATATGAGACTAGTAATGCAGAGACGTGTAACTCATCAGTCTCCTAACTGTGAGGCTGAGTTCAATTGCAGACTTGGCCTCGCTTATGGAGCGAGGAGTTCTCTGGACAAGGTGGTATGGTGGCCACGGTATCCGAGCATGCAGACAGAAGTCAGAGTCTTGAGGTCTCTGGTCCTACTGGTCCTGCTATACCCTTGCAAGGCCTGGACTTGGAAAGGTCACCTCCTGGATACAGGAGCAGCTGCTGTACTTCTACTTCACCTGGTGTGCTTTCCTGAACCTAATCCAGATCACCGTATATTGGGTGCCCAGGACCCATGGGTCACAAGGGGTGACTGCTTGTGGAAGGGTCAGCTTAAAGGGTACCTGAAGAGTTGGAACATGGACCTGGCACAGGCCTGTTGACAAGCTATCTGGGCGAGTACAGGTACCAGGTTGACGAGGTGAAGTGCTAAACCAGCATATGGTCCCGTACTTGACTTGAAGAGACTTTGTTAGTTCGTGGCTTTTGGTACTTATTGTAAGTAATTCAGGGATGTTTTGCTGAGACAGGTAAAAAGGAATATTACAATAATCAAAACAGGAGAAAATGAATGTCTTAAGGATTATTTCTAAGATCCAGAAAGAATGAACCTCTGTCAAGTAATATTTCTAAGCTGAAATAAAAAAGCAAACCCTAATGTTGACATATCAGGACTCTAAGACTGACTGAATGAGGTACCTAGGTTGCAGAGACGAGGTTTAAAGAGACCGTATTTTGCCTTAACTCTGGTTCATATACTCTTTTTTGATGACTGCAAGAATATGTTTAAAATCACCAATGTTCAAAAAACCCTCTAGGTTTCATTTACAAAGTACCCCTGATCCAGCTGTATTCTCAGTCTGTCTGAGCTCATGCTCCTCTAAGACTTTCTTGCCCTTGTGGGCCCAGTCTGCTCTAGCTGGTCATATTATTTGTTTTGTAGTGGTTAGTCAGGTCAGCACCATGTCGTTCATGACTCTACATTAGGGCTGAGCGGTACAGGAAAAAAAGGGTTTTGCTCTTTTTTTTTCTCCTGTGATATACATTGTGATTTTTTTTTCAAGAGAACTTTCCAGATAAAGGCATTGTTTTTTTATGTGCATTCCTGACAACATGTCAAAGCAGGCTCATGTTTTGAACATGCTCTGTTTTGCTGGGTGTCAGTGGTTATTTCAGCAAAGACATTTTTGAGGTCAGGGACTTCTTTTTAGCAAATGTCTCTTCGTTTAGATGTCCACAAAAAGTAACAATCAGACATTCCATGATTAGAAGAAGGTCAATGAAAGAAAATAGCAGCTGAAAGTCTCCATTTAACAGTCACTCTCTAAAACGCAACACTGCTGTATCTGTGAAGAGTGTCATCTAAAGTTTGTGTTTGTGACACCACAAGAATACTCAGAGGGGGTTTCTTCAAACTTTGTTCAAATGCCCACAATGGGAAAGGGATGAACTCATCAGATTTTGGAGGTCAAAGGTCAAGGTCATGGAGTTTCAAGGTCATCCTTTGTTGGATGACAGGATACTTCAAGTATGTTTTGGGGGATTTTAGTCCAACATTTCACATTTGAGAGAAGAGATGATTTGATTTTGAAGGTCAAAGGTCAACAGACATTGTGTTCACCCTTTGTGAATGTGGTATCTCAGAAAGTCTTTAAAAGTTGCAGAAACAAGGATTTCAGCAGGACAGGGTTTAACACCCTCGGCTCGTAACATCATCCCTTGGTAGTGAACGTGATATTTAGAGAAAATCTTTAGTTATTTCTGTCAGCTTAGCAAAATGTCTTTGACTCAGTGAACAACAATTCATATTGGATTGAAAAAAAAAAGTAAGGTCTCTGTCTCTGATTATCATTTTTTGCTCATGAGTTTTCTACTAATCAGGCCACCACATAAGTCACTTCAGCCTCTTGACCAGCCTTCGCACTTTTAACTGTCTGGTGCTTGTGTACCTCGTGGAGGGATAAACAAGCAGGTGGTGGTTCTAGTTTTAAGAAGTTGTTGGCCAGCTTCACATCGAACCCAAGTCAAGCATGACTATGTGCTGGTGACTCATATTTCATGGTAAGAATAAATTTAATCCATGATGTTTATCGATAGACAGGAATGTAAAATATCATTCATAATAACAGAAACTGGTTTTAACTGAGGAGTGTTCACTGGTGATGGAGAGGAAAGAGAGGTAAAAGAGGAAGGAGAGAAAAAGAGGGAGAGAACGAGAGAGAAAAAGAGAGAGAGAGGGAGGTGGATGTGTCAGTGGTAGATAATGTGAGAGAGGTGAAGTTCAGGAGGTATAGAGTGTCACCTAAAGGACCAGGAGATAGCGAGTGGGGGCAGAGGTACGGGAACTCAATCCCAGCGTCAAAACAACAGCTGATGATAAAACCTGCTCACCAGGACACACAGAGACACATATGGACCGCAGCACCATCAAACACTGACCAACAGGAGAGGAGACTCACAGGCAGAGGAGAACCCAGAAGAACCCTTTTTAGAGACAGAAGCAGAACATTTTTTTAAAGATTTTTTTTTTTTAAACAAGACAACAAGCGATGCTAAACTTCCAAAGAGGCTGAATTTTTAAGCTTTTCATTAAGATATTAAGTTCTATTACCTCTGTAGCTGAATTTTGCTGATATATTTAATATATTTGACAAACAAGGACCTAAAGCAGAAGAGCAGGGCAGAGGCGCAGAGAAGGTGAGGGAGGGGGAGGACGAGTGAGGGAGAGAGAGAGGGAGAGATTGTGTGTGTGTGAGCCTGTAGCTCCGAGATGTTCATGATCATTCGGGAGACGAACACCGCAGGAGGCGGTGTAACAACCATGAGCGCACCACCGGAGAGGAGTGCAAAACAGGTGAGTGACTATTACTACTCATTTATATCTACTTTTATAAAAATATATAAGTGTTCATGTGTGTGATTTGATGTCTTTATTCTCCTTTTAAACACAACTTGTTTATGCATATGCTTGTGTTTGAATGATACACCAAATCAGTTTTGTTTTAATGTTTGTGTTGCACCAAACCTTACTTAAAAACTGTAATTTAATCCTTCATACCTTAAAGTGGATAGCGTTGATGAAAATTACTGACGAGGAAATGTGATGATGTCCTTTAATTAATAATGTTTTAGTAAATAACTGCATAAAACTTCAATCTCATTTCATAATAAAAGCATTAAACAAAGTTTTGATTTCTAAGTTAACAGGGTTCAGTTACATTACACAATGTTACTCCATGTAGCACCTTTCTTCATCTACTTAGCCTCACAAAAAGCAAACCTGAATGGGTTAGGTATATAAAAAGTAGCAATATGAAAAAAATGTACAAAATAAGGAGCAAATACATACAACACAGGTTCAAAATCAATAGAATTAATGTGCAAAGTATGTGTTTTGGTTGAGATGAATATAACAAAGGGAAGTGTTGAACTGAGGAAGAGAAAAATTTGTTCGGACAGATAAAAAGGTGCTGGAGAGTTTTCTGTTCCTTTATTAAGTGGCGGGTGGTCTTGTCAGAGTCTAAGCTCTGAGGCGAGCCTGAGTCAACGTCAAATTAAATCCTCACTGACTGGGATTGAGTCCTAGTCTGAATCCCGAGTTCTATGTGATAGAGTGTCAGTCCAAGTTTGAGTCACCCAGAGAAGTCTGAGTCGAGTTTCAAGATTACCCCTTGTGCCTTACTGGGGCACCTTAAAGAGCCAAGTTGGCAATAAATCTTAATTTTGATTCTGTCTCGAAAAATAATTCGGACTAGCAGTCATTTTCACCACCACTCAGCACCAGTGACCCTGAGGTTGTCCGTTGGTTTGTTGGATCTTAGCCTGATTCGCAAAAGTTTAAAACTAAAGCCATTATGCCAGATGGGTCAGAGCAAGCATGTTTGCCATGTGCATGTGTACATGTGACATGTTTCCTCTGTTCAGTGCATTTAAAGCTGTCTTGTTCATTATATTACAAGAGTACTTATATTACAAGAAATTTGTATTTTGTCACGCATCCCTGATAATTTAAGTGTTTACAGTATTGCACAATTTTTTGTCTTTATTCCAGCGTTGTTGTTAAATCAACATGTATCTATGCCTGGCAATCCACCCAGCTCAGCCATTTGGCAGTCACTGTAACATAACAATGAATAACTTGAGCTTGTTTTACACATGTTCAACAAACCACAGGGTTGTCATTTGCTGGGGAAAAAACAGCAGTTGTTGCAAACTCAACATAATGGTACTACTATATACCTGATTAATAGAATAGTGTTGCTAGAAACAATAGAAACTAGCATTTCAGAGTTTAAAAATAAAAATATGCTCTGCCAAACAGATGAGTCGGGTGTTAATGGTAAAGCTATAAAACTAAAGAGAAAATCATGATGATGCTAGTGGAAGAAAATCATGAGAATGATACCCTTTAAAAATAAGAGTTTTATTTGTCAGAGTGGTAAGTCTAACGATGCAGAGATCAGAGGTTATAAATAGAGAATGGCTTTAAGTGTGTATGAAGTCCAGATAATAAAACAAAACTGGTGATTGGTTCTTAGAAATAAGCATTTTTCCATCATTTTTGTATTCTTTGAATATTCCCTGTTAATTTTGACTTTCACTGTTACAAACAAGGTTAGGTAGAGATCAATGACTTTATAAATGTGAGATGTTTGATTAAATGAGATGCATTAACATAGAGAGGGAAACTTTTTGCATAGCGATGTGCTTGTAGTGGAAGTTGAAGGGTTAAATCTATATGGTTGGACGGGACACTTAAACAACAGAGCCTTTCATTCTTTCACTGCATGAAAGTTAAAAACATATTTTTCTGAAATGAAGCTGAGATACCGCAGGCTTAAATTTGCAATTCATGTGACATCAGATCAGTGGATGAGGTGAGCATCAATCAAGAAGCTAACCCTGAAAATTTATAAGCAGAGGGAAGAGGCCTATTGCTAGTTTGTATCACATGGTTACAAAATCATTGAAGATGATAAAATTGCTTGAATGTTTTTTATTGTAAACTTTAAAGTTATGTCCAACTGCAACAAAACAATTAAATAATTGTCTATGTTGTATTTTTAAATTGTTGGTATGAGGTTGTTTAAATTTGTCCAATCCAACCAAAGACAAGGTTAACTAGGACACTTAAAAGGCTTTTAAAATAAAAAAAAAAGTAATAATTACACAACTCAACCACCAGGTTAGGTCTGAATATCAAATGATAAAACTGATAATATTGAATTTTAAATTAATAATAAAAATAAGAATGAATTACTGATTCAAAAGAAAAAAAACTGAAAAAGTCCTACTCATATTCATATCATTTGAAATTCTATATTTTATATATTTATATATTATGAAATTCTTAACAATATGTAGGTATATTTCAACTTTCAGTGATAACATTTATTTTATAATTTTTTTTTTTTGATTAACAAAGCTAAGTTTCGATTACAAAATTAAGACATAAAAACAACCTTTAATAAATAATTGGATAAATAAGTGAATAACTGGATGGCAAGGTTTGGTGTTAATTTTTTAAAATGTGGATAACATGAGAGCAACTGACCTCTGCAGTATCTTAAGAGAGAGGGAGAAAGCAATATTTGAATTACATATAAAGGTTTTAACAGTAGTTATCAAGTAACATTAAAGTAATTAAGGCAAAATAATTTAATCGAAAAGCACAATAAAGTTGCCAGCAAATCTCCTTCCTATATTTATCACACTAATGAACCTACAATGTTTGGGCAGATGAGTGAAAGAATAGATGAGTATTGATCTCCACTCTTTACTAGTTCCACCCTGTTGTTCAAACATTGACTATTTTTGCACTATCAGGCATAAACCTCATGTTTGATGATCACCCGTTATGACTGTAGCTATTGTTTACCTTTGTTCTCTGGTAAAAAATAACTTCACCAAAAACCAGGTTTTGCATCAGACTGTGAACATTGTGCCTCCTTGCACTCTATTCCTCCACCTTCCTGTCCTCCTCTTATCCAGGTGCAGGCCGCCATCAAAAAGAAAGTGGAGAAGCAGAAGAAGCGATCCATCGATAATGGCGTTACAGACGTTCAGATCACCTCCCCTCTGCCCCCTCACCTTCAAAGACCGGCTTTGGCCGCAGCAGCTGAGGCAGAGGTGGCGGAGGAGAGCGAGGAGCTTGAGAGAACGCTGGAGGAGATGATGGAGGGACCACCGAGGAGAGAGGAGAAGGAGAAAGAGGAGGTGGAGCCTGTCGACCTGCTGCCCATAGTGGACTCTGTGTTTGGACAGGTAGGAGCCATCTGCTGTTGGGCATGAGTCTGTGTGTGTGTTTCATGAGCTCCTGCATCAAGTTATCCGGCTGATTGAATGTCCCGTCGATGGCTTGATTGAAACTCTAAGCCCCCAATTCAAATTTAAAGCCTGGCTGCTCTCCACATTTTGTAAGTAGCCGGCTCCCTCTTGACCTTTGACCTTTGTGACCCAACAGTTCAAAAGATTTCAAACTTCCACCATTTTGCCTTTATGTTTAACCCCTAATCCTCTGGGAGCAGCAGAGCTTGGAGAAGATGGAGCTCTGAACCAAGGATGCAGATAGCGTGTGTTTGAGAGGATTTAAAGCTCCTTTACTTTGGGAGACATTATGAGAGAGTAATCCGTAACAGATACAGCCATCGTCAGTCACATCTAACTCCATCTCAGCATCACTCTGGTGGTAAGCAGTGACACACGACAGCACAGTAGGCTACAAACATTACAGCATCTGCCACCCCGAGGTCAGACATGTGGGATCATGGTACGAGAAAGTGCTGGCTCTGTGTAAATATGTGAGTATGAAAATGAAAATAAAACAGGATTACGCTGAAATTGAAGCCATCAAGCCTGTATGGCCCATGAGTGAGTCACTCCTGTGTTTTTTGACCTAAGGAAAGGAAATCAGTGTGTTTGTGGCTGAGGTTAGCAACAGGAAATCGTTATAAAGGAGTAAAAATGTGATGCCAGAGATGATGCATGTGATCTAAAACAGGAGAGGGACGGCTTAGTGAGTGGGAGCGAAGATGAGAGCGTGAGGAGAAGAAAATAGGTTTTCTTTTCTAGTTTCACTGCTGGGTTTCCTCCAAGTCCCTGAACCTTACTTTGACTAACAGGAAGACCCTGATGGTGAGCAGCATGTACTGATGTATCATAACAGGATATTTCACCAAAATAAATCACTCACTACATCCTCGTAGAATCATGATCATGATGTATTTTTGTGGACAACATGGAGATCAGCATCACACTGGTTCCCTCGACTAAAAGCCTATGAGATTATTCACTGTCTTCTTCAGTCATTGGTGATAATATGGTCTGTTGTGAACAAAAATTCATCAAACTTGTTGGACAAATCTGACTGTCATGATTTAAAGCTTAAATGTAATCAGAGTAAGAAGCTATTATTAAGTCTCTATCATGGCAGTTCGATTTAGAAGCAGTTACAATATTTCTAACATGTAACATATTGCTGTTCTCTCTAGTTTGAAAATTTCCTCCTAATCAAATGACCTGATATAGTTAGTTCTCATGACTGTGGCAATAGTGTATGAATTATTGTTTATTAAAAAATTATCATAAATACTCACATTAGGGTCCAAGGCCATTTTTGTAGTCCTCATGTGCACCTCATCAGCAACTGTCCTTTTTTAACACACAAACAATGCTTTAAAATTTTTAAAAAATTGACTATATCAGACCCCGCATCCCGAAAGGGATAGTCAGTATAGAAAATGAATGAATGAATGAATATCAGATACACTTCATTATTTAACATTAAACTTTAAAATCTTGCATACACATTTTCAACACAAACCCTGTTTCAGGTATTTATCCATCTTTCTATTATAAAATCTTATATACTGAGTGAACCAGGAAGAGCTAAATGTCAACTCACTTCCACTTCCAAACAGATTTTGGTCCATATTTACAAGTTAGCAACACTGCAGATTCATCAGAAGTAGCCATCCGTTGGGAACATTGTGGTCATAGAGGGATGGACATGGTCAGCAGCAATACTCAGATAGGCTGTGGTGTTTAATTGATGCTAGGTTAGCTTTAAGAGGCCCAAAGTGTGCCAAGAAAAATTTCCTTCACACCATTACACCACCACCAGCCTGAACCTCTGATACAAGATGAGATGGATCCATGCTTCTCTGTTCTGACAACACTATCCAAATGTTGAAGCAGAAATCAAGACTCATCAGGTCAAGCAATATTTTTCCAAGCTTCTGTTGTTCAGTTCAATAAGCCTTTGTAAACTTTAGGCTGAGTTTTCTGTTCCTAGCTGACTAGAGTGGCACTTGGTGAGGTCTTCTGCTGCTCCAAGATTTGACATGTTGTTCAAAATGGTCTTCTGCCTTGATTGTAACAAATACTTATTTGAGTTACTGTTGCCATTCTGGCCATTCTTCTCTAAACTTCTGGTATCAACAAGGCATTTTTGTAAGAGAACTGCTGCTCACTGGATATAATCTCATTTTGAGACCATTCTCTGTAAACCATAGAGGTAGTTGTGTGCAATAATCCCTGTAGATCAGCAGTCTCTGAACAATCAGACCAGCTTGTCTGGCACCAACAACCATGTCATGTTCAAAGTTGCACAAATCACCTTTCCTACCTATTCTGATGCTCTTTTTGACCTTCAGCAGATTGTCAACAAAATGATCTATAATCACAGATAAAATGTTTTCTGCTATAATAAATATGTTGAATAGAATTTAGCCTAAGCCAACAACAGCAGTAAAACACCCCTGACACTCTTATTGATCATCGCTGACAGTGTTACATCCCTCCTTGTCCTCGCTGCCCTCCTCACTCTGTCGAGTCTATCATCTCTTTTGTTTCCTTGACTGACAGCTCTTGTTAGCAGACACCGGCCGATGCACATCTGATACCAGATCAGTTCATGATACGTTTGTTTGTCACAGAGAAACGCAAGAGTGCGCGGAGTCTAAAGACAAAGGACAGTGTCACTTTACCCGAGCACACCTACAGCTCTCTCTCACAAACACAAACACATGAGACAATAGTGTGCCTGGTGTGAAAATTAACCTCATACTGCTTGTGTAACAGTTTTTCAGTGCTGAAATTGTGACACAAGTCATTAAAAAGTATTCTTAAAAGATCCCAGATCTGCAAACACACACACCAAAGGAAGAAGTTACTGCCCATGATCTGCCAAATGCAGGTGTTTTATTCAGCGTTTGCTGAAATTCCTCACTTTGCTAAAATAACAGTAAGTGGGATGAAAGAAAAGGAGCATAGATTGCATTTTTTTTTTGCTTGTTGTGCTCTGACTTAAGGCCATATGCACACTGTTAACAGGATCTGCTTTCCTCATGTGTCGGTGTTCACAAAAACAGGCTATTTGCCCTGATGTTTTGGCTCTGTGACACTTAGGCAGGATGGTCGCTCAGCTTAAGTCAAATTACTTTCACACCAATGAGTTTATTTTTGTCAAGTCCCTCTACATAAAAGTGCCCAGGTTGTTGGTATTGTGCCTTAATTTTGTGAAAGCCATATAAGGAAATTTGGTGTTTTAAGCTGTAGCACATTGAAGGGAGAGTTCAGGATTTTTTAAGTGAGGTTGTATGAGACATAGCATTAGCCTGATCGCAAGCCACACTTACAGATAGCAGCTCTTGGCACAAAAGCTAGGGATATACACTGCTGTCGATGGTCCCACTAAATCTGTAGAATTTTAAGAATATTTGGGTGAATACAAGCTACAAAAGAAGCATTGTGTGATTTTTTTTTGGCACAGAAAAACAAAGCGCCATGAGCCATGTTTTTGATTAAATAACTTTGTTGTGGAGGTAAACTGAGCTTTATTACTCTTTAGCAACGTTACTGTGGTTACTCAGAGAATAATATTTGAACATTCATAAATTTAATCTTTATTTGGAATTTAGTAGTATTTGTGTAATTGGCAATTGTAAAGTCAGGCTGTATTTTGATCAGAGTGCTTCTGGCTGAGGTACAATTTGGCTGTGCTGTGTGCTAAACTAGTGCCTTAACAAAGCTGCTAAAGATGCTTGCAAGTTGAAAAGTAAGAAGTTGTAAATAATCTGGTCATAGTATGTAATCAGCACAAACTGACAGCTGTCGTCTGTCCTTGTGGTTATTGTTCAGGCTAATACTATCAACCTCATATAACCCCACTTCAAAAATCCTGAA